>JAJMDL010000032.1:0-115579 GCA_030573575.1 Hanseniaspora sp. CRUB 1602 | reverse complement strand
ACCCATTGTAACTCTTGAAGCTAAACAATCCAGTAAAGTTGTTTTACCAGCTCCTGAGGCACCCATCAAAGCAGTTATAGATCTTTTAGCAACCCAACCATCAACATTATTTAAAATTCTTCTTGTTTCACCTTTAATCTTGATATCATAACATAAATCTCTCCAATGTAAAGTAGCTTCAGATTCACTCAATCCAACATCATCATCAACGTTAGAATTATTGTCTCCTTCTTCATCATCATCTTCAGAGATCATTTTATTTTCATTAGAACAATATTCAGAGTCATTTCCAGATTCTAAATCATGTGGATTCTCATTCATTTTCTTGATCTTTCTTACAACAGACTGAGGGAAAACAATAATTTCACCTTTTTGTTTTGCAGATTCATTAAATTCAGTAAAAAACATGTAAACACCAAAGAAAAAAATAGCATATGCTGTAACAACACCAAAGCCTCTCCACTTATGTTTATGTTCATAGCCATGGGCAACACGTAAATATGTGTCACCATTGACATAATTTTCTCCAGGAACGGCACCAACAACAGAACAGGTTCTATCATTTTCAGAATAATCAGTATAATTGCCACCACTCGGAATAAATTGAGCACATGGGAAATCTCTTCCATGGAACTCATTTATCATGAGCGATTCAAACCCATATTGCAACATGTTAATCCAATAAATCCATTTACTCCAGCCAAGCAAGGAAGTCTTTGGAATAGCAAAACCGGCATACATGGCAAAAGCTAGCAAAACAAAAGAGGCAGGAACCATTGCTTCAGAAAATGATTTAGTAGCAGAACCAATAAATCTAAAAACATGGGACATTGCTAATAAGCAGACAAAATTCATCAACAAGTAGAAAAAAAAGGTTCCTGCATCTCTTTTTAAATTGGTTATCCAATAGAAAAACATATTGAATGCAATAGCAGTAAGAAGTTTTGCAGGCATTTGTGATAACACAGAAGAGACAGCTTCAGCAGATGGATGGTACATGGCAAGATTTTTTTGTTTTTCAATAATGGCTCTTGCTTCATATAAAGTCATAATTTCTAGAACGGAGGAAAATGAGTTAAATAAAACAGCATAGAATAAAGCACCACCTCTGTAAAAGAAAGTGGATGAGTTGGTGTAGTACATGACTTTGTAGAACATGGAAGCAATTAGCAATGCCATAATAGATCTACCACAGACTTCAAAGATAGGAAGACCCATATTGTTTTTTATTCTTGTGAAATTTCTTTGAAGCAAATATTTCACTTGCAAACCAAATGAGAGAGTAAATGAAGATTTAGTTCTTGCTCTTTTAGATTGGGTAGCTTTATGAGCTTCAGCGAAATCTCTCTTACTGTCTTCATTAATATTAGCCAAGTAATTGTCAACTTCATTGCTAATGGTCTTGTAATTTTCAGACTCTTTCCAGTAATCAGCCATGGCTTTGGGTGTATCTGGGATATAAACACCTTTTTTAACTAGTTTTTTATTTTTAATTCTTTCTGTTGGGGATGTGACAGCAGTCAAGAAATCAGCAGTAGTTTGTCTTTCAGGACAGGAATAACCCATTCTTGTGAAATATTCTTTAGCTTTTGAAGTTGGTCCATTGTATAATTGATAACCTTCATCTAGAACAATAACATTATCAAATAAGTTATATGCTTCTTGAGAACATTGATAAATGGCAACAACAGAAGTAGTGTCAGAAGTTTTGGATTGAGTCTTTAAACATTTAATAAAAGATAAAGTAGAAGAAGAATCTAATCCTCTTGTAGAATTATCATAAAAAACAATCTTACCATTCACTAAAGAAATTTCAGAGATAGAAACCCTTTTTCTTTCACCACCAGAAACACCTTTTACAAATGTATTACCAACTTTAGTATTCCTTGTATTTGATAGACCATACATGGCCATTGTAGCTTCAGCCATGTGTTTAGCGAATTCTTCTCTACTTAAACCTTTGATTCTATTATGTGGTGTCGTTAGCAAAGCAATGTTATTTAAAGTTTCAAAGACAGTCAAATGAGGGAAATGAATCTCAGTTTCAGCTTGATAAACAACTTCACCTCTATAATGGTTTCTAATATCTTTGGATGTTAAACCATCAAATGATAAAATAGAATTATCAGTCAATTCAAATCCGAAAGTGAAAGCAGATAATGTTTTCAATAGAGTTGTACAACCAGAACCAGGTTTACCTAAAACAACATTCAAGGTACCAGGCTTTAAAATACCATCCATTGGTTTCAAAATGGTAAATTTATCATTTGATCTATTTTTTTTTAATCTTCTGTAAATATATTCAGCACCTTTTTGGAAGACATTTAAAAAAGTTGATTGGTAAGCAACTTCAGAAGAGTCACCAAAGACAGATAAATCTTTATACGCCAACCCTAAAGAAGAATTTTTGTAGTAGTCAGGATCAGAAGATTTTAATCTATTTAAATTTCTCATCCAAGCATGGGCATTAAACTCTTTGCTATTAGGATCTAGCTTGGCATTGTATCTTTCAACACTATCTGGACCATTTATAGGAACATCAAAAATTTCATCTGTATTGGATACAGCAGAAATCTGAGTGAAGGTTCTTGCTAAAGATTGAACGCTTTCCAAGTCAGGTTGTCCAGAGAATTGAAGATTTATGTTTTCATCTTCTTCAACAATAGTCATCATAAATATATATGTATGGTACTCTTAAATTATAATAATTGTGCAGTTAGTTACATAAACTAATTTCTTTCATAAAAGAATTATTAGTTTTAAAAAAAAAGAGAGATTAGAAGTTATTTATTTAAACCTTAAAATCATTATGCAATTTTTTAAAGATGTTTTTTATATGTTTCTCTGTAATGACTTCTTGTTGATGATTTTTTTTTTTGAGGAACCGAAAATGGGTTTAAGCTTTTTCCCTAATTCTTCCCCCCAATAAATTTAACACCTTTAAGTTTGATTAATATTAGCTTATTTATTTATTATTATGTATTTAAAAGCATGACTTTTATACTTATATTGATTTAACAAACCCCTATATAAAAATTGTCATCCAAAACATCATATTTTTCTTTTTAATTTAATAAAATTTAGGCACTCCGAAATAAATCCCACTTTAATTGCTTTAAAAAAAAATTTAAAAAAACTAAAATCACCCATTGTTTTACTCCGTATATCCTTATTTAATTTCTCCCTATTATCTCCCCTTTTTTTATTTATTTTTTTTAATAATTATGAAAATTTATTTTCAATCATAGAATATTTTTTAACAAAAAAAAAACTAATTAATAAATCACAATAATCTATGAATATATATATATATATATATATATATATATATATAATTAAATAAATAAAAAGAATGTTTTTATTGAATAAACGATCCACACAAAAAATTCTATAAGCAATTCAAATAATTAATAAAACTCAAAGGGATTTTTTTTTTAAAAAAAATTAATTTATGTGTGGCTGAATAAAGAAAAAACTTTTTTTTTTCCCTTCTTCATATCATTATCTCATGTGGCTGAATCCAGATGATAGCGTTTAATCAATTAAAAATAAATAAATAATGTATATATATATAATATATTTATTCTTGTTTGTAGTAAGGATAGTCTACATATCCTTTATATGTGTAAGCATAGAAAGAGCTTCTGTCATAGTTGTTTAAAGGCCATTGGTTTTCTAATCTGTCAACCAAATCTGGATTTGATATGAAATATCTACCATAAGCTAATAATGTTCTGTCATCTTGGTTTACTGTTTTTTTAGCATATTCACTTTCCAATATTAAATTACCAGCTAGAATAATTACACCTTTGTAAATTTTAATAGCAAATTGATTAGATATCTTACCGTAATCAGTAGATACTTCAGGAGTAAAATCTTGATTAAATCTTGGCTCTTGTATAGAAAGATAAACTGGTCCTTTTCCATACAATCTTCTTTGCTCTAATTGACCAATTAAATAAGAATAAAAGCCAATTGTATCTGAAACATCTGTATAACTAGATATACCATTTATATCAGCAAATGGAGAAAATTTTGTACCAACTTTATCAGCACCAAATTCAGAAACTACAAGATCAAAGATTTCTAAATATAGTCTAGCTCTATTTTCAAAGCTTTGTCCACCATATTGATCATCTCTGGTGTTGGTTTCTTTGTCAAAAAATTGATTTAATAAATAACCACCAGCTGCATGAATTTCAACACCATCAACACCAGCTTCAAAACAATTTCTAGCAGCTACAACATAATCTTGTTTAATTTGTTCAATTTGTTGGATACTTAAAGGTTTTAATATATTACCAGATTCCAAAGCTTTTCTTTTTGTTTCAACTATGTCATCTCTTGAAATATAATTATCAGATGATGACAAATACTCTAAACCATCTTTTTGCAAAACCTCAGGATCTGCAGTTCTTCCTAAGTTCCAAAATTGAACAAAAATAAAAGAGCCATTTTCATGCACAGCATCGGCAACTTTGTTTAAACTTTTAATCTGTTTTTCAGTGTAAATACCTGGTGCAAAATCATAACCTCCTGCTTGAGCATATGGAAAAGTGCCTTCAGTAATTGCCAAAGTACCTGGTCTTTGAGTTCTTTGATAATAATATTCTTCAACCAAACCTCTTTTTTTAATACCTGTTTTGTTAGCTGGATCAGAAATAAACTTTTTCCAATCATCTGTTTCAGTATAATCAGTGGTTTGTTTTAAAGCGTGATTTTCGTCTGCTCTGAATCTAGTTAATGGTCCTAAAATGGCTCTATGTTTTAAAGTAATTTTGTCACTAATTTTTAATGGTTTAAATAAATTAGTGTTTTTAAAATCAATTGGAATGTATCTTTCGTCTGACATTGTTATATATATATATATATATATTTGTTGTTGTTTGTTTCTATGGTTTAATTATATTTTAATTTTTTTTTAAAAAAATTAAAATGTAATTAAAAGAATACATCATTTTTCAATTTGGTTTGAAATAATCTTGTTTAAATATCTCTTTTTTTGGCTTAAGATACAAGTAAATAAATTATCTTTTTTTTTTTTAAATTTTTTTTTTTTGCTTAGGTAATAATCTTTGTGCCAAAAAAAAAATATAATTATCTAGGAACGTTAATTTAAACGATGCTTTTACTTGAAACAAAGTATTACCTAATAGTTTATAATTTTTTTAATAATAAATATATAGAGATATCAATTTCACTTAAAATAATTCGTTGATAAATTCAATTAAATTTTTAAGAAATCTATTATTCAATATCAGTACATTATCATAAAATATTTTGTTTTACTTTAAAGGCTCTGCTAAAAAAGAATGTAAATCATTTCTGTTCATATTTAATTCAGTTGTATTTTCTTTTTTTAAATTTTTTACTAATTTGTTTCTTAAAACCAGATGTTTCTATATATAATTGTCTTTCTTTTTCCATTTTATCTTTCAATGTTCATTTGTCTCTAAAAAAGGGTTTTTAAAAGAGTCTTCAGTAACTTCAGAATTATTATTATGTACATTAGTTTCATTATTCAAAGTTTCTTCTTGAATATTATCATCATCAGCTAATATCTCTGCATCAGAATTAAAATCAAATGGTTCTTCAACATCAACATCTGAAATATCAAAATTAAATCTTGCTTCATCATCATTACCAATCACAGATTGATTGCTTCCAAGTTCTTCAGCATTTTGTAAACTAACGTTATTAATAGATGTATTATATTCAGAATCATTATCAATGATATCAAACTCATAAGCTTCAGCTCTTAATCGTTGAAATTTCTTTTTCTTGTTAATGAAAAGCAAATAATAGAATGTTATTAATATTAAAATGAATACTAATAATCCTAGGTAATGGTGTGCTTTTAATAATTTTTCTCCTTTTTCTAATGTTTCATGATGATCTCCGCTAGGAGTTTCTGTTGGTGTGATAGTATTGGTAGTAGTAGTAGTAGGGTTTTCATCTGATGTTGTTGTTGTACTAGTAGGTAAGATTTTATCTATTTCTGAAGTAGTAGTAGCAGTTTCACTTATTGTAGTAGAAGGCACTTGTTCATTTTCTTCATCTCTCTTTTCACCAAAAATCTCAAGTTGCCAACTTTTTAAATTTAATTCATTTTCTTTTCTGGTTACTCTACTTCTTAATTTCCATTCACCAACACCGTTTGTACCCCAATGAACAACAGACATAAACTTCCAATTAGGAAATCCAGTTTGTCTCTTATCCATTTTTCTTGGAATACCTAAATGAGAAACAGATCCATCTGGAGCAATTAAATCAATTTCTACCAAACCTCTCATATTAGCATCAGCATCTATAATAACTGTCAAATGCTCCAAATGTTTGAAATCAGCAAATTGATCTTCTGTAATATTGATCTTGCTTTCAATATATTCACTTTCAGAAGCAGATTTTTCATTAACTTCAATTTTATCAAACAAATAAGAAACTTGTTCATTAACATTAACCCAGTCAATACTCTTGGAAACAATCTCAAAGGCATCAATTTTACCAAAACCATACATGTGAGAATATTTTTTATTGAAGTAATTGCTTGGTTGTTGCCACTCACTTTCAGCATATTCTTCATTGATAACAACACTAGATTCAATAGTCAAATATTGTACATCTCTCCAAGTCAAGTCTTTATTGGCTTCTAAAACTAGAGCATACACACCAGCTGCCATTGGAGCAGCAGCAGAAGTTCCACCATGTCTATCAGCACAAACATTGTTTATGTCTGTTGAGTGAATGTACTCACTGGATCCAGATGAATAAGTGACAGTCAATAAGGCGGAACATGATTCAGAGTAAGGTGAATGCAAACCTTTCCAATCTATAGCACCAACAGTTATGGAGTTAATACTATTTGTGTATCCATCATAATTACAATTGTCTCCAAGATTGGCTCCGTTACCTGATGCAAAAACATAGATGTTTCCTTTACTATCTCTTCCTTCTTTGACACCCTTTTCCATAGCTTTAGACACAAGTTCTGATGGTTTTTCCATCTCTTTCCCATTATCTACAGGTCCCCAAGAACAAGAGTAAATATCATTTTCATTCATCTCATAAATCATTGCAGCAGCCTCCTCTTCAGCTGTCACTTCTCCAGACAAAATTCTCAAACCAGAAACTTTTGCATTATAAGCAACACCAAGACCACAATATTCGTTGTCTTTAGCAGCAGCTATCTCTCCTGCACATCTTGTTCCATGGTAATCGTCCGCCAGTCTCGGTTTAGGCAGTGGTGTCTTGTCATTGAAATCATATGAACCTTTAGCATTAAAGTTGTTTTTCAAATCTGGATTGTCATAATCCAAACCATCATCCACAATGGCAACAGTGACTCCTTTACCAGTAATATTCATGTCCCATACCGGTAAAATGTTTAGATCATTTCCAGGGTAAAAAGAGTTTACTAAATGCCACTGTTTTTTGAAAAGAGGATCATTTATTTGGTATTGCTCCATTATATTTTCCAATTGTTTTTGTTGTTCTTCATTGAAACCATCCCAGATTCCATCATTCTCGTCTCTAAAAATAATTGAAGTCTCTACTGGTTGTGGAGTTCTTTTAAAAAGTTTTTTTGTAGGTTTTAATTCATGTATTTTATCAATATGTTCATGATTAAAAATCAATTCTCTTTTTTTATATAAAGTATTCTTTGGAATGGAAATCACTTGGTGTGTATCTTCAAATCCATATAAACTGTTTTCAAATTGAATATTATGGGATATGTGTTCATTTATAAAAGAATCAAGATGATCTTTGGATATTTCCAACACATAGTAGTCATAAACACTATGATCTTTTATATTTTTAAAACATGTTGTTAATGGTAATTTAGAACCAAAAGCAAGCAGGAGTAATGTTATATAGTTTTTCAGCATTAATAATTATATAAGTTGTATGAAAATGTAAATATAAATATTTCTTTATTTGTATTTAGTTTTTAAAAATATGTTTGTCTACTTGGTATTATATGTATATATATATTTTTTTTTTTTTTAAATATGTAATCGATTTGTTTATAATCGCTGTTCTTTTGTTTCTTAAAAAAAAAAAAAGTCCCAATTTTCAAATTTTAAGCTTTTTTTTTTTCAATACCTTTTCAAGTAGTATCACATGTCCATTATACACTTAAAAGGGTAAAAACCTTTTTTTTAAACATTTAATTAAATGTTTATTTTTTTTATCAATGGAATAAATATATTTTTAACTTGATCATCATATATAATTATATATATATTATACTTTTAAGTGTGCATGTTTCTTTTCTTTTTCTTTTTTTTGAGTTTTTCGAATTAATAAATTTTATTTGTTTTATTTTTTTATTTTAAGACTTGCAACATGTCTTTTCAACTTTGACAGTATGAGTTTTGTCTCCAGAGACAATATCTTCATAATAAATAACCTTGTTAGTTTCAGCAGTAGCAATAGGTAAGTCTAAGGCAGGATTCTTCCAGAAGAAGCAAACAGGCAAGATAGAGAATTCCAATTTGTCCATAGACATAACAGGAAATTGTTCAGTGGAAGGAGCATGAGATAAACCTAGAGTGATGTTACATGATAATTCAGCATTTCTAATGGATTTTCCTTCTGCAGCATCCTCTTCCAACCATTTAGCCAAACCAGTATCTTCTTTAGATTGATTTGTCAACTCACCAGCAACATAATTTCTGTCATCACTAGCATGGTATGCCCAGAACTGTTTAGTAGCAAATTTAGCTCTTTTAATGTTTTGAGAGTTTTTACCAGCCATTATCAATTGATGAGGAGGAATTTCAACCTTGTAACCAACAGGGGTCATGGAGACAGGATTTATAACATTTTCATTAATAAATTTATAAGTTCTGTTTGTGAATGGAGATTGTTCAATGTGACCAGATTTGTCCAAGAAAGTTCTTTTGGCTTTGAAACCGACCAACCATTCCTCAGGATCGTCATCCAAAGGAACAAAATCATCATAACAAACAGAGTTCAAATCACCGTCAAATCTTGGATCTAATCTGAAAGAAAACAAATGTTGGTGGTATTGAGCATTAACTCCAGGAGCAACAACAGTAGAGTGGTCAGTTTTGGTATTTGGTTCAATAGCTGTTGTTGATAAGATACCAGTGGCTCTGACTTCAGTAGTAATTGCACCATTTTGATCTAAAATGATTTGCAAAATGTATTCATAATTGGCAACAGTAGCGACAGTTTGCAAGATTAATTCTCTTCTTCTTAAGATCAGCTTATTGTTTTCAGTTCTGTAGTTTTTATGCAAGCATTGAACACCATTATCAACTTCATGCATACATACTTGGTTCTTAACAACTACTGGAGTACCATCAATATCAGTTTTGCAACCATCAAAGTACTTGATGTAACCTAAACAACAACCAGAACCTAATGGGAAGGTGACATTACCAAAACCAATCTCTGAAACATCAAAAGCCATCTTGGAAGCTAAAGCATTCTTGTATTTTTCACCTGCTTTTGTAGACATTGGCTTTGCAGAGTATGGAACAATCATATCATTCAAACAGTACTTCCAAATCAAAGGTCTTCCTTTAAAATAAATGTTGTTTAAGGAAAAGCCCTCTCTGACATTTGTTTGAACATAGAATTCCCAACCTTGCCATTCAACTTTGTTGTTGTTGGTGACATGGTAGGAAACACCTTCTGGCTGACTAATAGTCAATGGTTTCAAATCTAAAACAGGATCATAATCGATTCTACATTCAGGATAATATTCAAATTTGTGAATATCTTCGGGGATCTTCCAGTCATTCAATCTTTCAGGCTTGATTGGAGTAGAATCATCGCCATCCATAGCCAAATAGACAATATCAATGAATTCACAAGTGAAATAATCAACAATAACAGTGAAAGGAATAGGCAAAGCATAGTGGTTAGATTCCAAGTGATCCAATTTTATGAAAAAATAGATTTGGACCATTGGTCTCTTATGGTCATCCGGTTCTCCTCTGTTACCGTACATCCAAGTTTCAGATATGACTTTGTAGCCTAACTCACCTAAAGTAGGATGGTTGAATTTTTTGTTTTCCAAGTTTAATCTAGAAATATTTTCTTTAACTTGAGGCAAATCAAAAACTTTTTCATCCAATTTTGCAATGAAATCAGGTTGCATTGGGCCTAAACCTTCTTCTTGAGTGGTAATTTCAACAGTCTTTGTTTTCAAATTGACAATAGACTTGAACAATGGAACTTGATTATTTTTGTAGAATAAACAGTAAGCCTTTGGATCAATAACAGGTAAACCTTCAGTTTCACCAGCTCTTATCATATCAACAAGTTTGGTGGCTTGTTGTCTTGGAGGGTTTAGTTTATCAATTTGAACAAATTGTATTTTGTCAGAAACATTTTTTGGATGTTTTTTGATTAATTCAGCAACTAATTCAACATCAGCACTAACTAAAGGAGTAAAAATATCTGTATAAACCATTTTAATATATATTAATGTTTTAAGAAAGAAAGAGACAGAAAATTTGGTTTGGTTGTATTCTCATTTTATCTGAAATATTTTATAAATAAATAATATATTATATGTTTAATTTATTTTTTTTATTATATATTTAGATATGATGTTTATATATATATATATATATAATTTTGTTTAAAAGTGAATATTCTAATCAGATTGAGATTAAAAAATCTATTTAAAAAAAAAAAAAAAAAAAAAAATTGACTTTCCCCATTAGGAAAGTGAAATTTTATATATATTATTTTTTTCTATCGTTTCAACCTTTTTGATATGTTATCAGCAAAAAAAATATATATATATTTCAAAAGCCTTTTTAATCCATCTGGAGAACAGGAAACGGCGATAACTAAAAAAAAATCTATTATTTATTTTTAAAACAGAATCTCTCTCTTTTTAAGCGACAAAGGCACAGTGTGTATAAAATCTACAAATAAAGCATATCACAATTTAATTTAATTTTAAGCGGAAAAAAATAGACAATAAAAGAAATTTATAATATATATTCAATATTATTCAAATTTATTAATCTAAAAAAAAAGAACGTCATTGGAAAATAAAAATATCCTTTGAATTACTCGTTGGAAAACAAAAATAATAATAACAATACAATGAAAGATTATAATATAATAAAATAAGCTTTCTTTCTCGTTTTTAAATCAAATCTTTAATGAATCTTTTTTTTTTAAAAATGAAAAAAAACTTTAGCCAATCAAAATTTTATAAAATTAGTAACTATTTCTAATAAAATTTAACAATTATTATTTTTAATTTTTTCTATAAAAAAAGATTTAAACTTGTTTTCTTATTATTATTTTTTTTTTTGTGCTTTTCTGTAGAGAAAATGGGTAAGTTTCGGTATTTTCGGGCCGATCTTAGTAAGATCATGCTTTTTTTTAATATTTTTCTTTTTCTTCGTTTTTACCTAATAAAACATGACTTCAACTCATCGAAGGAACTTTTCATATAAAAAAAAAAAAAATTACATATAAGAGACAAACAGAAAAAGAATATATATATTACAATAAAAAATAATAATAAAATTAATAACCAAATTTATTTGTAGTTAATGAGTTCTATTTTAACAAAGGAGGCTTTGAATGACTTTATTTCGCCAAGTCAGGTATGCATAAACCCAATCAAAACGGATCCTATTATTAAAAAGAAAAAAGATGATGATGACATTATTGAAGTAGGAAAAGAAGATGACACACCAACAAAAGTCAGCATTACTCTTCAGGACTGTCTTGCATGCTCAGGGTGTGTGACTACAAGTGAGGAGCTGTTGTTGGAGCAACATTCTCATGATTCCTTTCTTAAAAATTACAGAGACAATTTGGAGATGGATGATGAAACAGTTCTTCTTATATCAATAGCACCAACTTGCAGGATCAGTTTGATGAATTATTTGAAATTCGAAACTTTGGATGATCTTGATAATTGGTTTCTACAGTCTTCTGCTTCAATGTTTGCAAAAAAAAATGAGCAACAAAGATTATATGTGACTTCCACTCAAATCGGAAAGGAAATATCAAATGATGCAATGTTTTCTAATATATTTGATCAATCTATTATAAAACCTGTTGGAAATAAAAAAGAAAATGGAGAAGAAGAAACTAATAAGAAACCATTATTTACAGCTGTTTGTCCAGGTGTTGTTTTGTATATAGAAAAGCAGCATAATAATCTAACATCAAACTTTATAAAGATAAAACCTGAAATGTCTGCATTAGGACAACTTATCAAAGATAAAAAAAATTCTACACTAGCAAATAATAAAGTTTACCATTTAGCAATCATGCCATGCTTTGACAAGAAACTTGAAAGCAGTAAGATAGAAGAAGATGATGTTGATTGTGTTTTGACACCTAAGGAAGTGATCAATATGTTTATTGACAATAAAATATCATTAGAAAAAAATATCAGCAATAATATTGAGCAAGAAAGATTATCAGCTATTATGAACCCTTATGGTGATGAATTGTTAGCAAAACTTGCTTGGTGCATTGATAGTGATGAATTAGAAGCAGGAAATAGCAGTGGAGGGTATGCTTTCAAATATATTAAAGAGAAAAAAAACAGACTTTTGAAAGAAAACGGAATTATTACAGATATTGTTATTGAAGAAGGTAAAAATAATGATATGGTTTTTTACAAATTGATGACTGTTGGAGATGAGTCAAAAAGATTGATGGGAGCCAGTTGTGAATTGTATGGTTTTAAGAATTTACAAAACTTGATAAGAAAAATAGATGTTAAAAAAAACAAAAAAACTTTTTTAAATAATAATAGAAATCTACTTCAACAAAGCCAAGTTAAAAGAAGACCTTTATTTAAATCAAGAAAAACAATTCAAAATGATACTTCTTCTACAACCATTAACAATAGTATCCTTATAGAACCAAAGGACTGTGGTTTTATAGAGTTAATGGCTTGTCCAGGAGGATGTATAAACGGAGGAGGACTTTTGTTGCCCCTGGATACTGCTGCTAATAGTAACAGTAAAAAAAGGTATGAGTCTCTAAGTGAGATGAATAAATTATATTTAACTCAATTCACCCGAAAATTTAATAAAACATTAATAAAAGGTGTAATCAATAGTGATGATGATAATAGTAATAATAATAATGTGAGTGGTAAAATCATCGGACACCTGTACTCCGAAAATAAAAATGGCGATCAACCCCTACTAAATACTTTAAATTTAGAATACAAGATAGAGAGAAAGGAAGAAGGAGAGGAGGAAAGAATTAAAGAAGAATTGAAAAGTTCATCAACAGCTGTATTTGAAGAATGGTAGAGAGATTATTTATTTATTATTAATATATATATATATTATATTCCTTATATGGTTTATAAAGTTTTATAAACGCTACCTTAAACCCTGTTTAATATGGGAAAAAAAGAATTTATTATGTATTTATATGAAAAGCGCGATTTAAATGATTAAAAAAAAAAAAAAAAAACGTAGAAATATATAATTTTGTGTGTATGTATTGGTTCTCCGATTAAAAATAAATTAAAATTTTTTTTTTTTTTTTTTTTTTTAAAAGAACTTTCTTCCCCCTTCTGTATAAAAAAAAAAATAAAAGAGTATATATTACCTACAATTCACTATACAAGTAACATTTATTAATTTATTGTTGATTAATAATAATATATATATATATCTTTACTTACTGTTTATATTTTTAATGTAACTTAATCATCTGTCTTTTATTATAAATAAAATCTTTTATATAGTGTAAATAAAACGGTAAAGTCACACTTTTAAAATCTTGATTTTTTTTTTCCCCTTTTACAAGAATTTTACTCTTTTTTTTTTTACCACCGCAATTTTTTCTTCTTTTTTTTTTTTAAAGAAATTATATAATCCTTACTTTTTTTTATACGTAAAAATTTTATAATTTTTCAAAGTCAAGAATTGTGTGAAACTTAGTCACAGTAAAGACACCTTTTTTTTTTTTTAAAAAAAAATTTTACTTTTTAAAAAAAAAAAAAAAATTTTATATAAAAAAAAAAATGATAAATTTGATTTATATATATATATATATAAAATGAATTAAAACTTTAAAAAAAAATAAAAAGAATTGATTTGCATATTTTTTTTTAAGGGATTATTTAATTATAAAAATAGAACAAAAAAAGATTTAATCAAAAACATCTACTTATATTTAAATAAAAAAATATAATAATTATCTTAAACCAATCAGATTTTATTTCAAATTATAAGTTTGTGTAAACAATTTTCTATTTATTTCATTTTTTTAAATATATATATAAATTCTAATGGGTAATCCTCCTCCACAAAAGAAACAAAAAAAAATTAACGAAATGTCTGAAAATTTTGATAAATATATTATTACTGTCTTTGGTGCTTCTGGTGATTTATCCAAGAAGAAAACCTTCCCTGCCATCTTTGGTCTTTTCAAACAAGGTGAATTGAAAGAAGATGAATGTAAGATTGTTGGATATGCAAGATCTAAAATGACCACTGAGGAATTAAGATCCAGAATTAAACCTTTTCTTTTAAAACAAGCAGAAGAAGCTATTGTTGATAAGTTTTTATCCAATGTCTCCTATGTCCAAGGTCCTTATGATACTCCAGATGGTTACAAAAAATTAGGGGAAACTTACAAACTTTTAGAAAAAGATTTAAACAATGGTGAACCTGTAAATAAATTACACTACTTAGCTCTACCACCAAGTGTCTTTGGTACCGTTTGTACTCAAATTAAAGAAAATCTTTATATTAATGAGGAAACTGCTAAAACCAAGATCATTGTTGAAAAACCATTCGGTCATGATTTAGAATCTTCTAGACAACTTCAAAAAGAATTAGCTCCCCTTTTCTCTGAAGATGAGCTATACAGAATTGATCACTATTTAGGTAAAGAAATGGTTAAGAATTTGCTTGTTTTAAGATTTGGTAACATTCTTTTCAGTGCTGCTTGGAATAAAGAATATATCCAAAATATTCAAATTACTTTTAAAGAACCTTTTGGTACAGAGGGAAGAGGTGGTTATTTCAATGATATTGGAATCATAAGAGATGTCATGCAAAACCATTTACTTCAAGTTCTTACATTATTAACTATGGAAAGACCTGTCTCCTTTGACTCAGAAGCTGTTAGAGATGAAAAAGTTAAAGTCTTGAAAGCCATTGCCCCTCTAGACCATGATGATATTGTTATAGGTCAGTATGGTGCATCTGAAGATGGTTCGAAACCATCATATTTGGATGATGAAACTGTTCCAAAAGGCTCCAAATGTATCACTTTTGCTGCAATGAATTTCCAAATTAGAAATGAAAGATGGGATGGTGTTCCTATTGTTATGAAAGCTGGTAAGGCTTTAGATGTTGGTAAAGTTGAAATCAGAATCCAATTCAAGCAAGTTGCCAGTGGTATGTTTAATGAAATTCCAAACAATGAATTAGTCATCAGAATCCAACCTCATGAAGCTGTTTACTTAAAATGTAATATGAAAACCCCTGGTTTATCAACAACCACTAAAATGACTGATTTGGATTTAACTTATAATCAAAGATATCAAGACTTCTGGATTCCTCAAGCTTATGAAGCTTTAATAAGAGATGCTCTGATTGGTGATCATTCCAATTTTGTCAGAGATGATGAATTAGATGTCTCTTGGAAGCTTTTCACTCCTTTGTTGGACTTCTTAGAAGGTGCTGATGCTCCTAATCCAACTGTCTACAAGTATGGTTCAAGAGGTCCAGAAGAAATTAATGAATATATGAAACATCATGGTTACAGATACATGAAAGAGAACACTTACACATGGCCAATAACTAGACCAGATATTGAAGGAATGGATATATAAATATAATTGTTTTTTTTTTTTTACCTCTAAGATCATTACTTTTTAAACATAAAATAATAATAATAATTACAATGATCTTATTTCACAAAATTAAATTACACTTGAACTCTTTCTATTTTTTTAAAAAAAATTATTAATTAGTATATATTTCACTTAGTATTTTTTGATTTTATATAATCGTTAATTACTGCGAAATCTGTTGGCAGTTTAGCATCAATAGTATCTTTTAACAATAACATCAAATAATCTGGAACAAGAACCATGTCCTCATTAAAATTGATAAGATGTTCAACAACCTTAATAGACAATCCAGAATACTCATGGATTGTGTCCTTAGACGAATACAAAATGTTTGGTGAAAAGACAGTGGCTAAGTTGTAAACATCCATTTTGGATCCACTGGCAAAAGTGGAAACATATTTCAAAAATGAGAAAAGCACCTCACAACAATTTCTATGATACTTTGGTAAAAGACAGTATACCAATTTCATATTCTCATCATTTCCCAAACAGTTTAGCCATAATTTGCAATATGTCGTAGTCAATAATGGTTCTGGCAACTCCCTGAAAAACTTTTTAAGCAAAGCAGCCAATTGGATAGCACTCTCACCTGAAAAATCTGGAGTGTTTGTTGGATTTGCATTCATCTCCTCCGTCAATAATCTCAGCTTCTTAATGTTTCCATTGATTCTGAAGAGTCCTTCCATTGATAAATCTAGCTGTTTCAAAGATGAGATCAATTCATCTAATAGCAAAGGTATTTTAATTCTAGTGGAACCTAGTGATAAGTCACTATCAATTCCATAGTACTCAGTCAACTGCTCCAATGGGACTCCAAACACTTGTTGTGGGTTTTCAGACAAAAAGTTTGCACTATTTTCAATACTACTGTTGCCATTGTTGTTATTTAGAGTAATATTACTGTTATTATTACTATTTTGTTGTGAATTTGAAGACAGAACATTTCCAGTTGAGTTAGTATATTTTAGTAATGGTGGTGATGCATTAATATTTGCTGAATTCCCATTATTTTCTGACCCTTGAAGAAACTGCTGTTGTATATTTATTGAGTGCTTTTTGTTATGTGATTTTAATTTACTCCAGAATTTGGTACCAACATTTGGCGAAATAATGACTGGTTGAGCACTTTTTTTCAAAAGACTCAAAATAGAATCAATGTTTTCAAGCTCCTCTGCTTGTGAAAGTAAGATAGACAATGAAATTAATTGGATTCTATACAAATGGTCCAATGATAAATCTGTATAAAAAATTTCTGATGATGAAGAAGAAGAATCATCTTTGTTTTCAAACTTATTGAAATGTTTAAATCCTGTGGATAAACTTAGATTTTTAACATTACTACCAGTATTAGTAGTAATGTTAATTAATGGCAATTTGCTGTTTGAACTTTCATCATTCATGTTTGTCTGTCTAATTGATTCAAGTCTTCTGTCCTTCAATGTAAAGCTATTTTTACTACCATTTTCATCTTTGACACCTCTGGATTGCTCCATAGCTACAATTCTGGATATGTCATCCAAAGTTAAAGTCTTACTATTACTAAACTGAGAAATTGTCTCTTTAGAATGACTAACAACTCTTTTTTTAGAAGTATCCAAAGAATTCTTTTCAGCAGAACTCTTAATTTTCAAACTATTTCTTTTAGATCTCAAAGTCTTGATATCATTCAATGTCTTTATGTATGATTGTTCTTTCATCATAGAATTTGTTCTCATTTCATTACTGATTCTTTGACTTTGCATTTTAATCATTACTAATGCTCTAGTCTTCACCAATGCAATTTTCAGCAAATAGGTCAAATGAGACAATCTTGTCGTTGGGGTAAAACCTGGTTCAGCATTTGGATCACTAGTAGAACATAATGGGCACAATACTTTTTGAGTTCTTTTGTTGAAATTTGCATCTAATATATCATATCTCTCAATCAATTTTTGACATTTATCACATTTCAAACAATTGATATGCCATCTTTTATTTTTATACACTATACATTCTTGTTGAATGTATTTATGGCAACCTTCACAAGAATCAGTAGAGTCTATAGCAACATCTTTGATGAAATTGAAAGGTTTTTCACTAAATTGTGAGGATTTGTTTACTTCTCTTAAAAATTTCGCTAATGCATTAGTTGAATGAGCACTTTTATTATACTCCAAAGCATTGTAAATACCAAATTTGATAAGAAGTTTCAAATAATGAGATAATGCATTTATTATGGACATGGCTTTAGATAAAGAAGTTTCATCTTCTTCAGTTGTTTCAGCATCGCTGCTCTCTTCATTTAGTCCATTATTTTTTGGTTCTTTTTTATTCAAGTTTTCATTTTCAAAATCATTGATGTCGTATTTCCTTAAAAGTTGCAAATACATCATCACTCTTGATGAGAAGCTCTTTGGATATTTTTTGTATTTCGTATTTGTCGTTTCATTTATAGATTGTTGTTGCCCATCGCTGCTATTATCACTTGTCTTTTTGTCACTTTGTTCATTAATACCTGTAAATTCCAAATCCTTGGCCAAATCTCTATCTAAATTGAGTCCTCCTGATATTACTTGTATGGAATCAATAGCTTTAAACAAACAATTCACTTTCAAAACAAGTAAAGCAGCAGCTTCAACCCCCTTTGTCTTATCTTCATGGGTCAAAAATTGTAGCATATCAGATATACAGCCAGCAGCTTCTTCTTCAAATTTATACAAAATAGACCATGTCTTGTAGGTAAATTCACCTGAAACGCTTATATTATGTTCCAAATTTCTTTTTGCTTCTTCTTTAATAGTAGCTGTTTCCATTTCAGATTCTTCTGTTGTAGATAAAATAAAATCAGGCAATGCCAAATTGCTTGGACATAAGTCTATATGCCAATATCGGTGTATTCCATAGCATTCAGGATGCCATCTGTAAATCTTTCCTGATCTTTCAAATTCAAAATGCTGATCTGTTATAGGATACTCACATCCTTTACATTTTTTAGAATATAGTTTCAAATAATGGTATTTACAATAGAGACTTCCTTCAAAGTTGAAACATTCTTGTAAAGAACAAGTCTCTTTACAAATGCTACATGAAAAATGCTCTTCATCATAAAGTCTTCCAAATGCATTGTAATATGTTCCTTTTAATAAATTATGGCAAACATCACATATCAGTTTGTTCCTTTTGAAATAATCATTTTGGCAAAGAGGAACTTGTTTCGATTCTGAATGATCCATACCTTCCTCTTTTATGGTAAAAGGAAAATATTTAGGTCTGCAAACATTTCCACAATCATAGCATTTAAAACAGTCTTGATGATATATTTTGCCTAATGCCTTGACAGCATGCTCTTCGATAATATTGTTACATGTTCCACAGTACTTTGGTGTTAATTCTAAATTTGTGGCTGGTGTTGAAAGAAGCAGACTTGTGGAGCTATTTGTATTAGTTTTTTCTTCCCTGCCATTTTCTTCTCTGCCATTTTCTTCTATTCCACCCCCATCTTCTTCTTCTTCCTGATTATTCATAATATGTTATAAAAGTAAAGTATAAGAAATATGTATATGTTTTTAGATTTAACTTATGTTTTGTTTATGTTTTTTTTTTTAACTGTTTCTTTTTGAATATAACCTGAGAAACACGAAAGTAGTTGTATAATCTAGATAACCAAATGCAATGTTTTGATAAAAAAAAATATTGATTGAATAAATTTTTGGTTTTTTATATATATTGTAGTTTTAATTGATATAAATGAAAAAAAGAAAAACATTTGCCACTTTGATTATTTTTTTTTTTAACATTTTTCGAAAAAAAAATTTTTTATTTGTTTTGTTAAACCTAACTCTGCATGATTTTTTTCAAAGTTCTCAAAAAAACCCACAAATCAAAAAAAATAATTTAAAAAAATTCTAGTTCAAATCGTTTAACAGGGAGAATGTTTTTTTTTTTTTTTATTAATTTTTCTTTTTTTGAGGAACAAAAAAAATTTCTTTCCTATCGGATATAGTTTTACTTATCTTATAGGGGTATCTTCCTCCTTTACCATTTGCATAGGCAATGTTTTTCCCAATTGGGAAACTTAATTTAACTAATAAATTCCACCACGAGTCAATACGTCATAATTTTTATTTATTTATTTTTTATGTTATATACTTGTTTTCTTTATAATATATATATTACGATTTTTGATTCTGTTTTTTAATTTATTTTTTTAATGTTTGTATTTGTCTTTTAACTTTTGATTAATGTAATAAGTTAACTCTTCATCTTGTAATTGGCCTTGTAACCCTTGGAAACTTTTATTTAAAGCATCAGATGCTCCTATCAATGGTCTCAAAAAGGAAACACCCATATTGTTTAAGAATAATTTTGCTGCTTCAGAATTATTTTCCGTTTGATGCAAATCTTTGCTTGTGCTCATTGCTGTTTTTAAAGCAATATTAAAATTATTTCCTAGTGTTGAATAAGCAAGAGATAACCCTTCTTTGAAAGTCTCTGGTTGTTTAATATCAACTCTTTTTCTTTTATCATTGCAGGATGTGTTTTTTTGTTTATTATCTGGTGATATATTACCAATTAAATCATCATTATAAGCCAATTGATCCATTTTTAAACTTTTTTGAATAAATTCATCTTCATTCCTTTTGTTAAAGCTATTTGTATTGTCATTATTGCTATTGCTTGTGATCAGGCTCGCCTCTGTAGCCTCCAAAAGATTCTGTGTTCCTCCTGAAATATTTACACCTAGTTTCAATAATTCATTTGTGGTAGTCTTTCCAAAATCTAATAATCCATTTTGTAAACTTCTTGTCCATCCAACATTTGATGCTTGTTGAATTGGCTGTTCAATAAGTGTTTTTACTGCTGAAGATAAATTCATTGCTGATTTCAAGGGAGAAACACCACCCATTAATGCTAATCTTTGTGAACTTACAATATCATTAAGCCACTTGTCTTGAAATACTCTTCCAATATCATCACCAGAATCAATAGCATACATTATCAAATGTTTCAATTTAATATCACAATTTTCAACAACAATTAAAGATCTTAGTTTATTCAAAAAGATAGATTTGATTTTTTTTTCATTTTCTTCATTAGGTTTATTTTCTTTAGATTTATAATCAATGCTGATGTTCATACTAGCAATTTCAAGTTTTTGAATAAAAACTTCTTCTGGATACTCATCTATTAATTCAAATCTTGGATCATTAAAAGTAAAAAATCTCATCAAAAAATCTACAAAATCTTCATTTATATGTAGCTTCAATGGAAGAGTCTTTAAACCCATTCTCAATTCTGAAGTTAACAAATGGGGATCTGGTCTTACATTTTCAAGTTCAAAATCAATCAACTTTATATTTTGTGCAAAACAAGAATGGTCCAGTTGGGGAGATTTGAAAGATGTCAAAAATTTATTAAAATTTGAAGACTCAATATTATCCAATATATCAAGATTTTTTGCAGATAAACAAAATCTAGTCATGATAAATGCATTTTCTTTTTTCAAATCTTGCATTGGTGAAAAATCTGGTGTCAAATTCTCAAACTTAATCACCAATCTGTCTACAACAAGCTCTCCAGAGTGTTTTTGAGATTTACCTAAAAATGGTAAATTTCTTTTACCAAAAACAAATTCTTCCAAGTATCCAGATTTTTCAATGTTAATAGAGTTGGACTTATTGCTTTTGGAAGGAATATAAATTGAATTAAATAGAATATTTGGAGCTTCATTCACCTCCCCATCACCAAAGCCTTCTTCTCCTTCTTCTTCTTCATTATCATCATCTTTTTCTTCCCCTTCTTCTTTTGTTGAATTTAATATATTATCTTTTATCAAATTCTTTGTGTAATCAAAATGATACCCTTCAAACATTTTCAAACTTAAAGTTTCCAATTGTAGATTTAAGTTAAATTTAGATAAAGCATCGTTCAAAACCTTTAAATCAGTTCTGTTTGATGGTTTATTAACCTTTTTATTTATCAATTCAGACAAAAAGTTTTTTTTTAACTTAAATTTGTTCGCAGTTTGAGATCCTTTAGTTTTATCTATTCCATTGACAGAATCTATAATATCTTCGCTCTTGAATAGCAAATTTGCATTAAAATAATCTTCTCCAAATAAAATATCTTTCAAATTTAAAGGTGGCTCTTTATTATCCACTTCTCTTTCATATTTTAAATTATCTGGAAAACTTTCAGTATATGAAATATCCATCATTGTTTGAATAAAGCAATGAAAAGAATCACAGCAAAAATTACCAAGCACCTCATCAATATTCAAACTTAAAGTTTTGTCAGAAAATTGAAAACTTATATTGTCAACTACCACAGCATCATTAACTGTATTTAAATTTTTAAAACTTTCAATCAAACTAATACTAAATGTTTTAATTGCCCCTTTTAATTTATTGTTATGATAAGTTGCAAATATTCTAGGTATCTTTAAAATGACACCTGAATTAATTCTGTATGTTTTTGCTACAAGCTCCAAAGTTTTGAATTTTAATTCTATAGACCTGTCATTTGAATTATTTTTGAATATAATTATAATAGCTTCATTTCCACTTTTTGATTTTTTAGAACTAAAATTCAAATGTTTGTGAGAGATTTTAAATTTTTGTACTGTTAAAGTATCAAAAGTTGGAATACTCTCATTTGTATGTTGATTTTTCACAAAATTTCCATATTCAATCCCTGTTAATTCAATTTTATAACCATTTTTATCAATATTTTCACTATGAAGTTCAAATGCAAATTCATTTATTTTAAAAGTATATTTGTTTATACTCTTGGAAATAAGGATATTAAATGATTCAACTTGAAATTTCATATTATCATATTCAACTGTAAAAGGTGAAACCATTATTTCTTGAGGTATAAATTTTTTTGGATCATTATTTGATATAAAAAAAAAAGAAATGTCTTCTAGTGAAAGAATAATTTTAGATTTATTATCATTGTGATTTACATGTTGATGGTTTTCAAAGTTTTTTGAAAAAGAAGACATTGCACTCATATAAATGGAAGAGCTCATCATCGTTTCATCATCACCATCATCTCCTTCTTTATCATCATCTAAATTATTATTACTATCAATTATCGTAATTCCATAAAAGTCTAAAAATCTTTCATTTTCTTTAGATTTAGCTTCCATTGATTCAATATCTATAATCATCCCCATATTTGTAAAAAGTATTCTTGTATTTGCAAATTTAATTTGAAAATTAGACAGCATCATATCAATAATTTTATTTTTAAATGAGTCTAGTAAAGATTTAGGAGGTTCAATGTCATCATCTAGTAATATATCTTCGGGAAGATTGTCATCATAATATTTGTCAAATTTCTTGGCTTCCTCTTCTGTATTTATATCAGCAGTACCATTTGTGTTTTTAAAATCTTCAATTGATCCCATAAAAGAACTTGCTATATCCAGCATAACACTCTTTGTATAACCAAAACTGTCGATAGAAGACATGGAATTTTGTCTTTGAGAATCTGTATTCATTGAAGAAATTGAGTTAGATGAATTTAAAACTTTGGAGTGAGATTTAAAGTTATCATCATCTTCTTCTGCTTCTTCTTTATCACCATTTATGCTACTTTTCATAAGATTTACAGATTTCATTAAATCCTCTGTTAATTGATTTACATTGAGGGCAGTATCACTTCCATTGATCATAAATTCACTCCCTTCAAACTCAATTTTTAATCCATTACTGCTTATTTCTAATTGGATAGATTTAATTAATCCGTTTATTTCATCATATCCACTAAGTTCTTGTTCCCTGTTGTTTTTATCTATTTTATAGTCAATTCTGACATCTCTCATTATAATGATTCCATCTTTACAAGTAAGTTTATTCTTATCTACAAGTAAAGGAGATTTATCTATGCAATATAAAGCCACTTTTTCATATATTCCATTCTTAGTAAACCAAGACATTTTAACTTTATTTATTTATGTGTGTATTATATTTGCATTAAATTTAACTTTATGGTTTGTTACTGTTTTTTGGTTTTAGTCATAAATATATATATAACTATCTTATCAAAGAAAATAAACATAGTCTAATTAATACCAAAAGCTTTTTTTTTTTTTTTTTACCTAAATTTTTTGTCAAAATCAAAGGGATCAGAGCGTATCTTAACCCACCAAAAAAAAAACACACACACATAATATTTGCATCATGTGACTTTTGTAAACAAAGTTTGTTTACATTTAAAAAATTTGTAAAAAAATAAAATTAATTAATTAATTCTTCTAAAAAAATAAAAATATATAAAAAATATTATTTTGTAAACATTGTTTTTATTAATTTATTTTTTAAAAAAGTTGTTATTATCATCCTGATTGTTTATAAATTAAAATAAAGAATATAAATATATATATATCAACTTATTTATTTATTTCAAAAAGTACTTCTTTAAACCTAAAATGGCATGCTTAATCATATCTCTAGCTGTAATGACAGTAGTCTTGTATAAAGTCTTGACATCCAAAGTTGAAGAGAAACCATCAGCGAAACCAAATGGTAACATACCTGGAATGAAACCTTGAGCTAATTCCAAAGCAAAACTTTCTTCTGGCATACCGTATTGTTTAGCAACACCTCTGACCAAATGATGGGTCATACCTGGTTCATAAATTTCTCTTTCTGTACTGTATGGTAAAGCAGCCCATTGTTCACCTTTCAAAATAGTAAAGTAGTCATTAGAAGTATGAACACCAGTGTGACCTTCAGTACCAACAGCAGTACCAAAGATAATCAAGTATTCATGTAAAGAAGCATGTAGAATGATCATTTGACCCATAGCACCACCGGCATTGTTAAACATCCAGTCTTCATCATTGTATTGGTTGATGTTTTCAGCACCATAGACAGTAGCTAGTTCATTTCTTAAGTCAACAAACATTTCTCTGGTTTGATTATGAGTTGTAACATTTGGATGTCTACTAATAACAACATTACTAATAGTGTTTAAGGTTACTGGATCAAAGATATAGTTTTGAGAACAGATATCAAAGATTTTGTAGAAAATCAAAGCAGCAGCAGCTAAAGACAAAATACACTTCATTTTTTTTTCTTTCTTTCTTCTAATTTAGTATACAATAAATATGAATATTGAAGATGGTTTATAGTTACTGTTATTTTTTGTTTTTTTTAAAAAAAAAGATTAATATTTGTTCAACTTTCATTCTTTTTTTCAACATAAATATTGATTAAGAAAAAAAGTTTACAACAAATTTAAAGAACAGTAAAAAAAAAAAAACTTTCAAAACCGAAATTTCAAAAAATTTGTTTATAACTAATTTATAAACGAGGTGCATCGTTTTTAAAAAAAAACAAAAAAAAAATTATACGTACATTACAAAAGTTATAGAAATAAATTTGTTTTGATGCTAAGATAAAACATTATTAACAGCGATAAATCCAATTTAATGAGTTAAATAACAAATTTAAAAAGAAAAAATATATTTTTCTTTTTTAAAGGTATAGGATTAACATTAAATTTTAAACAAACACATTAAATTACTGTATTGTTTTAAAAAAAAGGAAATCATTATATAATGTAAACGAACAGGTCAGAAAAAAACAAATAAAGTTACAAAACTGTGTACAAATCACGTGATAACACACGCAAAACTACATCAGAAACAAATTTAATTTGATACTATACATGTGAAATCAGTAAAAAAGACTAAAAGTAATAATTGTTATCGATAGATGTTTCATATGAGATGACTCTGATTCAAAGAAATAAATAAGAAACTATAGTATTACTACTAAAAATAACAAAATTCAACATAAATCTGATATTGATCATCATAAAACAATTGTTTAAATAAAATTATAATTAAAATTAACTAGCATCGGTGGTTTAATGGTAAAATTCAACGTTGCCATCGTTGAGCTCCGGGTTCGATTCCCGGCCGATGCAAGTCTATTAATTTTTTAGTATATTCAATAATATTGAAATGCAATTTTTTTTTTTTTCAAACTTTTTTTTTTTCTTGTTTTGAAATGTTGCCAAAAGTATACTTTTTTTTAAAAAAAAATCAGATCACAAAACAAAGAATCTCTTCCAAACCAATACTATCTATTATTAGGTACTTTTTTTAAAAAAAATTTTTTTTATTGATAAAAAAGAAATCAAATGTCATCAATCTATGATCAAACAGCTTCTTGGTCAAAGTATGGTATAATTTTACATGCAGATGGTCCGAATATAGGATTAACATATCTTGAAAACTTGAATGGTAAAACCTGGAGATTGGCTCCATCAAAATGGTACAAAATAAGTAAGAAAACTGAAGCATCAAAGAATCTTGCCACTGATTTAGATCCAGCATCCGTTTTTTCAAACACACTCCCTATAAGTCATATTCAATTTAATAACTGGGCTACATTAAGTGGTGAAACTGCAGCCGTTATAGATATTGGTGGAAATGTAACCTTGGTAACATTGGGATATGATAAGGAAAGAATTTGTACTTTTGACAATTTTACTATATCTTTTCAAGACATTGTACATCAAATTCCTGGAAGTAACGATACTATAGATACCAAATCAACAGGTTCAACTTATTACGATTTAAAGTATTTTGCTAATCAAATATCCGATGGTTACGATGGAAAATATACCCAACCTTGGAATGGTGATTCTAAAATTAATAATGAAAATGAAGAACCAAATGGAGAAGAAAATGTTACAAATGATTTTACAGAACAAAAAAAAAATATTCCTACAGGTATTTTAAGCTTTCAATGGATTGGAAACTCTAAAAAAGTTATGACTAGTAAATTACAAGCAACTTGGAAAGATAGTATAAATATTGGCAATACAAACAATAGTAATAAATCTGTTTTGGTGAATAAATTGCAATTTAACAATTTACCTTTATTTGGCTGTTATTACCCACACTATATCAAACACGTGTTTTGTGCTATAAGAAAAAATTCAGAGTTTGTTCTATGGTATAATTTTTTAAACTCTAGAACAACTAGAAAAGTTTTCTTAAAATTAGATGTTAATTTAGGTGATGAATTGTTAGATGACTCTCAAATTGCTTACTGTCAGGAAACAAACAATTTTTTAATTACTACATTACAGAAAGATAAGAATTTATTGAAAGTTTATAAATTATCTATTGATTGGAATTTGAAACAATATCAACTATTGCAACAAAAACAAGAGGAACAACATCCAAACATTAATGCCAATGAATTGCCACATCCAATTTTGAAGAGCGAAGAGATTGTATCGTTCACTTTAGACACTCAATTGAATGGCATGGATTGTATTTTTATTAAACATTATTTCTTAAACAGATCTTATGAAGACACTTCTTCCCAAGATGCTGAATTAATCTTGCAATACGAACTAAAAGATTTATTAAATGGTACTGTTGATACAATTTTAAAAAGATATATGGTGAAGAAAATGTCACCAACTACATTATCAACAAACATTCCATTAACTCAAGATTCTAATATCAAACTAACTAGATATCAATTGAAATATTTATTGGATTTGGAATTTACAGGCAATAAAGTTTTACAATTAGATTTTCATAGCATTTTAGATCTTGTGACTATAAGATTAGGTGATGGTGAAATTGAGACTTTTAAAAGGTCTAATTGGATGAACTGTAAAATTAAAAATGATTTGATTAATAGTGGTCAAGGGGTAGTGAATGGTAATTTAGATATAAGCACACCCTTGGAGGTTGGATTCAAATTTAATAATCTTTACAAAAACGATAAAGAGGTTGAATGGTGTATAATGTCACCTTTAGCTGCTGGTTTATTGTACAAGTATAAAGGTGATTTTCATTTGAAATTTGAAACTTATATGAAAGCTGATAAGAACTTAAAAATATCAGAGTTACAAATTATATCTTTGGCACATAATTTTGTTCACTGTACCACTCATCAACCATGTGGTGGTGAAGATGTAACTTTGGCTATATTTAATTTTTTGAATACTATGCCTCAAGAGAGTAATAATACGAAGAAAGATATTTTGTTTTTGATTTTAAAAACTTGTTTTAAATTCTTTGGATTCATGGCTAATTCTGAGACTGATTATATTCAAAAAATTTTAGTCACGAAACCTATGCAAAAATTGACTTTACTCCATTTAGAATTATCACTTTCTATAGATGATAATGAAAATTCTACAGTTATAACTCGTATTTTAATACAATCCAGAACTTTCTGGTTTGCAATATCTCAAGTTAGCAAAACTGTCACTCAAGCAGTCACTAATTTAAATAATATCCAGCAGCAACAAGATAAAAGTAATGGAAGCAACATATCAATTCTTTCATTGACTCTTTCATATACAAAACAGGATGCTATTGAAAGTATCATTACATTTACAACATGGTTTTTTAAATTGATAAATTTAATTAATAAACAAATGATTTTGATAATGAATCAGCAAACAAACAATGATAATAATGCAGAGTTTATATTGGCAGTTATTGGGTCAAAAATTACAAGATCAATGCTTTTAGCTAATATTGCAGAACTCAAGAAACTTACAAAGCTTATAGTACAGTTCAAAAATACAACAGTATCAATCTTGCAACAGTCATCAAACAGTTTCTTGGACTTGATAAATCATAATTCTAAATTGCTTACAAATTTTGAGATTTTTTTGACAAAACTTGATGAAGCTTTGAAAAAAGCTGAAACTGATGAACAACAACAAGCCAATCCTAATAACAATATCAAACTTGATGGTGCATTTAAAGAAACTTTGATATTTAGCAAAGGTGAAATTCATAAAAGTTTTATTAATTACAAGCATATTATAATAAAACTTTATAACTCCTTGGTATTACCGAATTTAGATATTTCAAAAGCTTTCTTTGAAAATCATGATACTGATTTGAAAATTTTTACAAAAGAGTTTTTGATAAATCAAAATGCTAGAGAAAACTTGAATAAATACAATAATAATAGTGTTATTGCTGATGAATATGATGAACTATTTTTTAAAAATTATAACACAAGAATTGATGATATAACTAAAGAGGTGCTAAAAAATCAAAAATCAAAAAAACAGTTTAAACAATGTAATAGATGTAATAGTATAACTATTTCATCAGTAAAAAACATAAGTCATGAAACAGGTCTAGATCATTTTGATGATGAGAATTATTATTATTTTAATAGACACATTTATAATGGATTATCTCCAAATTTAATATCAAGAAGATGGAATAATTCATATTATCAAATATGCGTCTGTTCTGGTGTTTTAAAAACTTTGCCATAACTATAATTATATAAATATATTTGTAAATATTTTAATAAAAAAATGAATGAATAAAAATATTGACTTTTAATTAATTTGGTAATTAGTTTTCCTAAAAGGGTAATATATTCTTTTTTCTTCCCTTAAATATGGCGTTTGTTGTTTTACCCGGTCTAAATTAATATTTTTAGAACATTACAAATCAAAAAAAAAATTTTTTATTATTATTTTTTTTTTCAAATTAGAATTTTTAACAACATTTCTATCAAATATATATATATAAATTTATTTAATAAAAAAAAAATCATATATCTGTGATCCCACTAAACACGTAATTGATCAAGATCAAAAACAACAAACAAAAAAAATTTCAAACAGTCCGTTAAACATAAACAACTAAAAATTATCAACCATAGTGGTAATAAATCAGATTATTTTACTATTTTTTTTGCTTTATTTTTTTTTTTTTAAGATTATAAATAATGTCTGATAAAAGTAATGGTAAAAAATTACAACCGCTTTTGAATCAAGCAGGTATGCCTGTCAAGAAAAGAGATAAAAGTAAACGTTACTCGATGTTTTATGAATCAACTGAACATAGAAACAACATGGCTAGAGAACAACCAGAAAAGATTGATATCAATAATGAAGATAATATGGTTAAATCTAATTCTTTAAATGATTTAGATAAACAAGAGGACAAATCAAATGTTTCTTCCTTAAGACATGCTAAAAATTTAAGATCTTCTTTGTTTGTTAAACAGGATGATGATATGGTTAAATATATGTATCAGAGATTCGAAAAATTGGAAAATACTAAAAATAATAGTGTTTCAAATACTAATAAAGAAAATATTTCACTAAACCAAAGCACTAATAGTAATAGTTCAGCTGAAGAAGAAGAAGACGAGGATATTGACGGTTCTCAAGAAGTTAAGACAATGAATATTCAATTTAGCAGTAGTCCTTCATTGAGTGCTTTAGCTGGCTATTTGAATAATAACAGTCCACCCAAAAACAAAAATGCTAATATATTAAGCAGGAAACCGTTTAATAAAAATATGAATAATATATTTGAAGAAGAAGACGAGGAAGTGGTGGAGGTGGGGGAGAAAGAAAAAGAAAAAAAGATTTTTCTTGGTACAAGCGAAGCTACTACAATTTTAACAAAAGAAAATACAAAAATACCTACAGAGAAAATTGACAAACAAAATCTTGTAACAAATAACAAATTAAGAGAAACTCAACCTTTAAAAGCGTCACAACCTTCTGTCCAAGCTATTCCTAGTTTTAACAAAAGAACAACAAGTCTATCAAAAGAAAGTATTAAAAAGAAAGAGCAACAAGAAGATAAACAAAAAAAAACGTCAATATTCTCTATTTTCAGGAAAAAATCAATTAACAGAAAATTGAGTAAAAGTGAAAATGAATATCTTCCTGTTTCTGAAACATTTAGCAATAAATTAGCTGGCTCTACTAACAGTAGAAATAATAAACCATCTGTATTATCTTCTCTACGACAAGTTAGTGAATCAAAATCTTCACATAATGATTCTTCTTCTTCATCTACCCTTCCAAAAATAAGAAGAAACTCCACAACTAATGATGATCCAGTGCAAAGAAAAGACGTAGGCTCAAGAATTTCAACTCCTATGAATTTTGACCAAAATAACAATAGCAGCAATAACAGTAATAATAATAAAAAAGTTTCAGTTTCAAATAGTGAAACTTCTAATATAACAATAAAATCATCTCCAAAAATATTAGGGGAAGATGTTTTTCCGAAGCATTTGGATTTATCAGAGATTTCATCTATTCAAACTTTAGAAAAGGCAAAAAGGGCATCCTTAACATTGACACCAAACAACAAGAGAATGTCATTAACAGATTCTATTTCAGTTAAACAAGAAAATGAAGGTATGTTTGTTGAATATGATTCAAATTTACAAATTCACACACCAGACCTTTCTAAATCTCCAACAAGTAGTATTCTAAGATCTGGAAGATTTGAAAACAATAGAAATTCAATGGTTTTGAGTGATAGTGGTAGATCCACGAATAGAAACTCTTTAATATTAAGTGATACTGGGAGAAGATCCAATAGAAATAGTAGGTATGAAAACAGAATTAGTATTTTAAGTAATGGAAATAATAGTAAAAACGCACCTAATGATCAAATTTTGGAAGAAGATATACAAAAACCCGAAGCACCTCTTCTAGACATTGACTTTGATTTTGAAGACTCAGAATATGTCTCTGAAATCATGGAGTTTAAGAATATAATAGATTTTGGTGATTACATTGATCTGGACTTTAATACTACCGAAAAAAAAGATACTGGAATTTTGAATGAGATTAACTATAGTGAAAATGAGAACAATAGCAGCATGGTTCTAAATGGATTGGGAATTTTATCAACTTCAAAGGAAAAAGAAACAGAAGATCAAGAGCTTTTTGAAGAGCCAGTAAAAGAGGCCACTCCTGAGCTAAACACTAAGGAAGAACCATTTCAGCCATATTTGCCTACAATTACACCAGCATCACCAGAAACTCCAAGAAAAGTTAGACCATTATCAATGTCTTTCAAAGGCTTGAACACAAAAAACGAATTTGATAATTGGTTTGAAGATGAGGAGGAAGAATTAGACCATGAAAAAAGTAATATTATCAAGGAGGATGAATACACCGGTAAGAATAAAGAAATTTATGAAGAAGAGGAAGAAGGAGAAGAAGAAGAAAAAAAAGAGCAAGTTGATACAGAAGAAGAATATTATAATAACGATGATGAGGATGAAGATGAAGATGAAGAAGACTTTAATTTTTATGATACATTGGAAGAAGATGAAATTGAAGTCTACAATGATGAAATAGATGATTATGTTGATGAAAATTTCCCAGTAAATAACAACAAAGGTGTTCGTTTTGCTTCTAAAATTATTTTGTTTGATACTTATTCCGCAGAAGAATATGATAGAAGACCAGATCTTGCTACATGTAATCAATTAACTGCAGAACTAGCAATGTTTATCAGAGAAGAAGTTAACACTATGAAAGGTGAAATGGAAATCCATTCAGATTCTATACAATACACACATTTCTTATAATATCATATATATATATGGATGCATTTAATATAGAATAAAAAAAAAAATGTAGCTAGCATGAATTATATAATTTATCTTATAAAGGATACAAATGTTACTAACCTGAACTGTGAATGTTAAAAATCCACGTGACATAATAAAATTGCTTTTTTTTTTTTTTTTGCTGTTATATATATTTTTTTGTTTTACTTCGTTTTTTAATTATTATATATATTAACAAAAAAGGAAAAGCTTTCATTAAAAGGATAATATATCATACAAAACCAAAACTATATTATACTTATATATATTATTAAAATTATGTCTGATTTAATATTGAATATTTTACTTGAAAAAAAAGATAAATTAGTTTACCCAGGTGATATTTTAGCACCTATTTATGATATCCCAAAGGACTCTAATAACAATGAACAAAACAAATCAGCTTTAATTCTGTTTCATGAAGGTAAAGGCACACATATAGATGACTATATATTTAACAATATTAAAAATAAAGTGGTAGTTGCTTCTATAAGAGGTTATATTCAAATAACAGAGTATGTTCCACCAAAAGTATCATCTTTATTAGACCCATCTCAAAGTCAAGAAACAACTGGTAGTGACCAAAAGGAAGTTGCAAAAAAAAAAACTGAAGATAACAGAAAGCTTATAGAATATAGCATCAATATTGTTCCATTTAACCAAGATTCTGAAGTAAATGAGGATTTACAAGTGAATTTACCAAAAGAAGGTGATATAGTTTTAGCAAGAATAACAAAGATAAACACATCCGCAAAAGCCATTTTGGAAATCCTCGCGCTTGAAAACACACCATTGCCAAAAGATTCTGGTATTGGATCAAATGGATCATTTGTGTCATCTTCTACAGGTGGCACAGGTCAACTATCATACTCAATTTCTAAGATTACGAGTGATTTAGGTGAGAAATTTGAAGCTGTTTTAAATAGTAAAGATGTAAGATCTACTGAAAGAGATTCTGTAAATTTGGCTGATTTCTTTCAAACAGGTGATATTGTCCGTTGTAAAGTTTTATCTATTGGTGATTCAAATTTCTATTATTTATCTACGATGGGAAATGATTTAGGTGTTATTTTTACCAGAAGTCATGGAGGTATAGGTGAATTAATGTATCCATTAGACTGGAATACTTGTTTTGGACCATTCACTGGTTCTGAAGAGCATAGAAAGATGGCAAAGCCATTTTGAAAATAAAAAATTATATATATATAAGTAATAAATTTTTCCTTTTTTGAAAAAAATTACAGTTTTACCCTTTTGATTTTAGGTTTTAAATCACTAGAAAGAGGTTTTTTTTTAAATGTTTTTGTACCATAATCATTTGGCTTAAATTTTTTAATATCCGTTTTATGTTCATTAAGAGATTTTTGAAACAATTTACTTCTTATTATTTTTCTGTTTGGTATTTTTTTAGATTCATGCTCTAAGCTATCTAATACTACAATACTCTTTGAATCTCTTTCTGATTGTAAATCCTTTTGGATTTTAATGATGTTTGCTGTTGCTTTAAGTTTTTTCTGTCTCATGATTTTAACATTTTGCAAATAAAAAACTTTATATGATTGTGTCTTTTCATATTTAGTTTTCAGTTTTTGCTTTAAGGAAGATTCCACATTTTCAAAATCTAAATTATTTAACAATATAACCAGCAATTCATCATCATAAATATTAGCGCACTCTTTTTCAATATATCGTTCTTCAAGGGTTTGTGTAAAATTGTACCATATTTGGTTTGTACAAAGAATTAGTTCAGGGTCTTTTTCTTCTAGTCGTAGAAGAACTTCATACTGGTTATCTTCTTTAACTTGTTTGTTCATTCTTAAATTTTCCACAGTATAAAATTGTAAAAGGAGCTCTATTAATAAAAGTCTATAAGGAATTAGTGATGTAAAAAACTTTGTGAGAAGTTTTAAAGCAAATCGCTTTTTCTCCAAACAGACAAGTATTTTATTTCTGCAAATTGTGGATAATGATTCCACTGAATGTGCCATGGGGTTTTTGTATTGGTTCATAATAACTGTTAATTTGTAAAATTATTTTTTGGTTATTTATTCATCTTATTTATTTTTGTTGTCATCTCTTAAACTTAAAGAGATGCCTATATCTTTACAAACACGATGAATACTTTTGATTAAAAAAAAAAAAGAAGAAAAAAATAATATTAAAAATTACATGGAAAAAAAAACACACACAAGGCTGATAGAATTTTTTTTTCTTCTTTCAATTAGTTATTATATTTACAAGTATATTTTGTTATTTGAAGTATTAATATGTTAAACAATATATCAAGTTGAGCTTAAAATAGAAGATGAATGCAAAATTAATTTGAACTTACTGATAGTTCGATAAAGAAATGCACACACTTACCCAAGTAAACCATTAAAAAAAATATATATACATATATACAACTATCCTAAATAAACAGGGTGATTTTATTTTAATTTTTTAAACAAAAGTTTTATTACCAGTACTAATATTATGTTATTATTGTTATCGTTATTCTCCTCTTAATGCTTTAATAACGGCTTGTCTTCTCATCATATGCTTGGTCCATTTATAAACTTCTGGGAATTCAACTTTAATATTAATACCGATTCTATCAACAACATTGTTCCAAGGAACAAAAGATAAATCAGCGACAGTAATTTTATCACCAACTAGCCATACAGGGTAATCAAAGAATCTAGAACTAGATAATGGGGTAGTTCCTAAAGAATAGGCTTGTGCGTTTTCAGGATCCAAATCCATAATCAAGGATTCTCTCTTTTCTGCTAAAGCCATTTCAACAACACCATAAACACGTCTAACTTCTTCAATGTATCTATCAATAGCAGATTGAATCTTAGTTGTATGGAAGTATTTGAAGTGGAGGGCTTGGCCGATCATTGGAGCATGTCCAGAGGCTTGGAAAAAAATCCAAGAACTGATTTGAGATTGCTCAGTTAAATTATCAGACCAAAGCAAAGGTTGATTATATTGCTTGTAAAATTTATTGACTAAATGTAGGATTATAGCACCAGATTCCCAGATTGCCAAATGTCCTAAATCATGATCAATCATAGCTGGAACTCTGGCATTTGGATTTATAGAAACAAATTCTGGACATCTATGTTCACCTTTATTGAAATCTAAGAAAAAAGTTCTGTAAGTCATTGATAATTCAGATAAAACAATAGCAACTTTAAAACCATTTGGAGCAGATCTGTGAGAGAAAAGAGTATAACCTTGAGCTGGTTGATGATCAAAAAATTTAAGTAATCTAGAATTATCAATCTCTGGAGCAACTTGAAGAATAGAATTTGTTAATTGATGTTGTTCTTGCTGCTGCTGCTGTAGTCTTGCAGCAGCTTCTTTTTCTTCATTCTTTTTCATTTCTTGTACCAATTGTTGTTGATTATATTGTTGCTGTAATCTAGATGGTTGTTGTGGAGTATAAGATCCAGATTGAGAAAAAGATGAACCATTATTATTTCCAACTGATCCAGCTCTTTGTTGAATATAAGTTGTGGTTGGTGATCCATTATTTCTAAATAAAGATTGTGCTTGTGGAGATCTAGAAACTTGTTGTTGTTGTGGAATTCTATTAAGATGAGTATTAATATTACTGTTATTATTATTGTTGTTGTTTTGTTGAGATTGTTGTTCTTGTAGTTGCTGGTGATCGATATTTCCAAAATCAATATATGATTGATCAGTTGTAGTATTATTATTATGAATGTAAACAGATTTCAAAGCTGTAGATAAATTAGATACATTTGAAGTATTATGTGAGAATCCACTATCAAACTGTTGTTCTTGTTGATTGTCGTTCATTTAATTATTAATTATTATTTGAAAATTAATATATATATATATATATGTAGTTTAAAGAAAATAAATTTGATTTAAAATTTTATAATAAAAGAAATAAGATAATAATATTTAATTACAAAACCAATCAAAAAGAAAAATAAAAGGTATATAAATAAATAAAATTAAAAAAGAATTTTAATGCTTTAATTTTTTTTAAATGTTTCTTGGCTTTTTTTTTCACTTTTAGTTAAAATATTAAGAAATAAGTATTTGATTCTCTTTTGGTAATGGTTATCTGTGTTTTTTTTTCTTTCGTCGAAAAAATAATAAAAAAATCTTGTTAAAAAAAATGGTAAACTTTTTTTTTTTTTTTAAAAAGAAAAAAATAAATAATTTACATAATTTAGACTAACTCCGAATATTGAAAATTTCAAAGAAAGTCTTAGCCATAAGCGTAAAAAAAAAAAACATAATGAACTAATACAGTAATAATTGTATGAATTATATTTATTTAGTATATGATTTAAAAAATTATTACAAATTAATTATATAAGTTTCTATTTCATTAATGTTTATTAATAATAATAATACTGAATTTACTTTCAATATATATAACCTATTCAAACTCTTTTCTTAGATTTGTAAAGGGTTTTTTTTAAAAAAGTGTGGTCCTTAAATTCTTTGAAATGATTAAATAAAGCATTTCTTGATGAAAATTGAGATTTACATGTTCCACATTGATGCTCGTAATCTAGTTTAGTCGAATTTTCTTTTCTATTATCTTCAGTTTTCAAATTTTCATTTTTATCTAAAACTTTTTCTTTTTTAGACTGTTTATTTCCATTTTTTTTATTCTTGCTTTTATTTTTTAATTTATTAGGTTTGATAGACCAATCATCACTATCACTACCATCATTTTCATTCAATGAATTCAACAATTTAGCAAGTTCATCTACATCTACATCTTCGTCTTTATTTATATCTTCTTCCTTTTCTTCTTTTTTTACAATATTTTCAGCATCTACATTCTCTTCAACCAAATCTTCAGAAGGAATTTCAGCTTTCATTTTTTCTCTTTTGTTTTTATTTTGTTTTTTCTTTTGCTTCTTAGATTTAGGTCTTGTTGAATCAATCTCTGGAGATTTACTTTTAGAAACAAATATGTCATTATCTAATTGCTCATTAATAGCATTCAATTGTCTTTCCAATTCATCTAATCCACCATTTTCTTGTAACAAATTTTCAATATTATCTTCTTCACCTAACTGTTTTTCTATAATCAAATCTACACCTTCTTCATCTTCTGCTGCACTGACAAAAGAGTCACTTTCTTCATTACTTTGAAATTCATTTTGTAGCAATTCTTCATCTTGAAGCATCTCTTTCCTTAGTTCTTCTAATCTGCATTTGTGCAAATTACTCTTTTCATGATTTTCTAGTTGTTTTTCTGTTTTAAAAAACTTTGTGCATACAAAACATTCATAAATATACTCTGCATCTTCTTCATCTTTTCCAGTATCAACAGAATTATTATTATTTTCTTCCAATAAAATTTCCTTTTCTAATTTAGCTATTATATCTTCATCCACTTGCTGCCAAGCTTGTTCAACAAATTCTTGCTCTACTTTTTTAGCCAAAGCTTCTCTCTTTTGTTTATCAGACATCTCTTTCAATCTCTCAAGTTGTTGCAATTGTTCTTGTTTTAATAACTCTTTTTCTCTCTTTTTCCCTAGTTTTAGTCTAGGATCTATTTTTTTTATAAATTTTACAAAATTCTTAACTGTTTTGTTGTATTGATTTCTATGCTCATTTCTAATTTTTTCATTTCTCTTGTTCAACTCTCTCTTAGTTCTTCTATCATAGTTTCTATCAACTCTATATTCATTTTTCCATTGGAAATCTTTGACAGTTGAAAAACTAGACCATTTTTTATAAAAAAATTTTAAATCACTATAATTTGTATCTGAAAATCCAAATAATGGAAATAATAATTCTTTATCTTTGAAGTTAAAGTTAGCTTGAACAAAACCATCTTTTTGACAATACTCTTCAAAAAAAGAATCTTCAAAATTATTATATCCCTCCATACCATATCGTTTGGCAAAGCTAATTTCATCTTTGACAATTCTAATAAAGACTCTAGAAGCCACTTGATAAATTCCAGCCACAGAATCATCCATTCTATCAAAATATTCTTTTTTCATAAATACATTAATATCATCTGCACTAACTCCAACATTGAAAGAAGATGAGTTATCATTATCATTATATGCATTTTCATTCAAAATATCATCTTTGTGAGCGTCATACCATGCTCTTTCTTGTTCATCAGACAAAGTCTCATAAGCTATACTCAATTGTGCAAAAAGTTCAGTAAATTCTTCAATTCTATCAGGATTTTTATCAGGATGGTATTTTAACGCTAGTTTCCTGTACTGTTTTTTTATTGTTAGTTGATCAGCCTGTTGAGATACTCCAAGCAATTCATAGTAATCTTGTTGTTTTTGAACCATCTTAATGCATATATAAGCACTACTGTTTAGGGGAGATGTCTTTTATCTTTACAAAATTATTAATTTATTTTTTTATTTGTTCAAACTTTTTTTTTTTTTTTTCTATATAAAATTTTGATTTCTCTTTTTTTTTTGTAAAACAAAATTTAAAATTACCCGGATTAAAACAAAATATTAAAGTTTAAACATGACTCAAATTAGCCATTTACATCATCATCATGTTATATATATATATTTTTGTTTAAGAATATCTGTCGTTAATTAAATAATTGATTGGCCGATGGTCTGTTGATATTACTCGATGTTGTCTACCATATTCTTTTTGTTGATACTGAGAAGGATTTCTTGTTGGATAGGATTGTTGATCATTACTCGATTCTCTATATTGTAACTCATAAGCATCATCTATGCTATCATAATTCTTTGAAATAATTCTTCCTTTGTTAGACTTTTCAAAATTATGATTAATATATTCTTTTTTTACACCAGCAATTTTTTCATTAACTTCTACATTACCAATTCTATGTAATTCAGAGGAATTATTAAAATTATTAGAATATCCATAATTATTATAATTTTCTTCGTTTTCATAAACATTTTCTTCTTCATTGGATAAAGAACTTTCATTTTCTTGAACTAAGTTTTCTAAGGAATTATGAATAAATATCAAAAATTCATCTAATCTATACTTTTCTGGCTTTCCCTCAACAATATAGTTAATTTGTTTTTCATAATCAATTTCCGTATTATCACTTATAAGTTTTTGTAATAGTTTTATAAATCTTAAAAATGACACTCTTTCAACTGTTATAATTGCATCAAGTTTTTGCATTTTTAAGCATAAATCTTGCATATTAACAAAAGGTATTTTTAATAAAAATAGACAGTTTTTTAAAATAGATTTGCAACTATTTAATGAAAGTTTATCCAAAGCAGTTAAATTCAAAATGTTGTATTTTTCATGGTAACTATCTTGCAAAGAATCTAAAGAAAAATCAAAATCACCAACTTTTTTAATACTATCTTCAATATTTTTAATTTCTAAATCTTTCTTTTCAATCAATTTTTGATAACTTTTTTTTTCTATTGTAACTGCTTCTGTCAAAGCCTTTTCTTTGTCTGTTATTGTTTGTAATACTGATGATAACTCAGAGTAAAACTTATGTTGAGTAGCATCAATAAAACCATATATTCCATAGCTTGCTTTTATAGTTTCATGTAATTTTTTTGAATCAATTTTACTTTTATTTTCATTAAGGTGTGTAGATACAATTTTTCCTATTGGTTTATTAAATAATTCTAGTTCTTCCATTTGAGAAAGCATATCAATTAATAAATTTTTCTGAGTTGTTAAATTTTCATTTTTTGTTTTAAATTCTTCCAATTGGTTATCAAATTCTATTTTTTTTGATGTATCTATGATTAAAATATTACAAGTTTTTTCCAACAATTCTTTTAAATTATTCTTCTTTTTTAAATTGCTGTTTTTAATAAAATCATAAATGTTTTTTTCTTCAATTTTACCTAAGCCAGTTGTTGAAACATTTTTCAAACTATTTATAAAAGCTTGCTTTTCTGTATACTTGCTACAGTATGATTCAATAATGCTTTTACTAGATAGTAATTCTTTTTTATCTGGGTTTTCTAAAACACAATTTTTTTTAATTAAGTTTTCTAAAAAATTAATTTTATCTACATGTGCTTTATTGATCTCTTCATATCCATTTTTCAATTCTGATATATCTTTTGAATGAATTTGCTTGAGATTTTCTTCTTGCTTTAGAAAATTTTCACATTCTTCTTTTTTATTATTTAATTCAATTTCTTTTTTTTCTAAAGTTTTCTCATTGAAATCTAAAGCATCATTCAATTCAATTATTTTTTTACTTTTTTGTTCAACTTGTATTTCAATGAATTTCATAAATTCATCAATACATGTTTCAGTAGACATTGATTCTAAGATATTTAATTTTTCATTGTCAATCAAAATTTCAGAATCAAAAATATTACCTCTTTTGTTTTCAGCTTCAATTAGATTTGCTTGTGGTCTTATTGTGCTTACTGAATCTTTATAAGAACCAACAAATGCTTTCGATATTCCATGCATAAAATTTTCCATTATTAATATTTTTTTTTCAGCAAAAGTTGTTGGTGCTAAGGTGATTTTCTCATCTTACAGGCAATATATACATTCTATTAGTATTTATAAATAACTTTTGATTAATATATATATTTGCGTTTTTTCTGTCTTAATAATATTTAAAAAAAAAAAATAAATAAACAGAATTTACACAAAAAACAATTGATAAAACATTTTATCATCCACAAAAAAAAAAAAAAAAAAAACAGTAGTTTAAACAATAAATGATATCCGTAATTAGAAAAGTTCTACATTGTTTTTTTTTTTTTTGAAAACAATTTTACAGTACAAAATATAAACTATCTTCCAGTTGAATTATGTCCTAAACCTTTTCTACCTTTTTTGATAATAGCAATGATTGGTTCTTTAATACCTTCTCCCTCATTACTATCAGGTCCTAAAGACATACCAGAAGACCAACCCATTTTGGCAAGTAGTTTGAAACCAAGATTATCACCAGTCAATTCTCTAGCACCTGCAGCAACAACAGCACCGTCTGCTAATTTACTAGTTCCATTCTTTTTGACACCATCTCCGTTTTCATCATTGAATTTTAAAGCAAGATCACTTGGCATTTTGACATCCTTTCTCATAAACACAGGTCTTTGTCTACAAAGAAGATCTACATGAACTAGGTTTTGTGATTTTTTGATAGTATTTTTAGTTTTGATTAGTTGAATATAATGTCTTTGCTTTGATACTAATTTTTTATGATTCAAATTAAAATGCTTACCAAATTTGATAACAACTTTGTTTCCATGAGGATCAAAGGGGGGAAATGATCTTTTTGATCCTACCAACCATTTGGTATTGTCATTTGCAAAATTTTCAATTTCTTCTCGAATAGATAAAACATGCATACCATAAGGATATTTAACCAAAATATTATCTGAAATTTCATTTTCTTTAGAAATAAAAAATTGTTTATCAGTTCTCTTTTCAGCTTTTTTGGTTATTCTTAGCTTATATTTCTCTTGAAGTAAATTTCTAGTGTATTCATCAAACTTGTTTTCATCTAGAATTAATTTTCTTTTTTTACCTTTACCTTTAATTGACATTTTAAATTTAGGTAAGTCTTGTGGATCTATATTCAAATTTCTTTGTTTGTCCATATTTTGAGAAAATGCTAACATTTGTTGTAAGCCATTGTCATCACCATCTTCTTCTTCGGGATCTAAAACATTTTCAATTAAATAATCTAAAGATTCACTAATTTCACCATCACTCAATTCAACATTATCACAAAATTGATCAAACAACTTCAATTCTCTAGCATCTTTTTCTCTAATTAAGCTATTATAAATTGATTCAAAAAATGCTGGCAGTCTTTCTTCAGGGAAACCTAAACTTGTACAGATTAGATCAGATAAATCCATGGTATTAATCCAGTGGTATTCTGAATCCATAAAAAAACTGTAACATCTGATATTATATCTGTTATCACTTGCTCCTTGCTGCATATTGATGATGTCATAGTCAATTGATGTAAGTAGGTCATCATTTGGATCTTCCCCAAAGGGAGTATCTATTTCGCTAATTGCAAGAGATTTAGTTGGATTTATTATTGAGGTAACTGGTGTTTCTTCTGTCAAAGATTCGCTATCTTCATTAACTTCTTCTTCATCATCATCATCAATTGAATATTCTAAATCAAAGTTGTAAAGATCTTTTTCATCTTCATCTTCGGTATCTTCAGCTTCATTTACTATATCTTCTTCACTATCTGAAATTTCATCTAGTAAAGAGTCATAACCTTCTTCTTCATCGTCTTCTTCACTATCTTCAATTATATCCTCTATTTCTACGTTCTCTAAATCATCCATTACATTGTCATCTTCAATAATTATCTCTTTAACAGGCTCTTTCTTTTCAACTACAGGTTTTTTTTCTTCTTTAAAAAGCTCTTTTGGTTCTTCATTCAAATTATACTGTGATTTCACAAACACAACTCTTCTCTTTCTTAAAGGTATATTCATGTTTTCAGAGTCATCTTCACCTTCTTCTTTAGATTCTATATCTTCATTATGAATAAACAAACCTCTCCTCTTAAATTTATTATCATTTTTTTTGCTGTTATAGTAATTATAAATATCTTGTTGATTATTATCAAATACTAAATTGTCATCATTCAAATCTATCAATTCATTAAATTGCCTATTGTAATTAAAAGACACTTTTTTTTTGGCAGCTGTTTTCTTTTTATTGGCTTCTTGTTTCTGTTTGTTAGTTTTTTTGTTGGCCATCATTTTAGCATGATTATAGGTTTTCTTTTTATTTCTACTCATTTTTTTTTTGTTAACTTTAGTTAATAGCTATGGTTTTTTATTATTAAATTAGTTTTTCTTTGTTTTAATATATATATATATAAATATTTTTCCTTTTTTTTTTTAAATCATTTGTTTTTTTTATAAAGACATCAAAATTATGATAAATAGTGTGCGTGGGAGCAGATGTGTGTGTATAATATATATATATTTTTTTTGTTATTACAAACAACTCACGTGCACTTATTTTGAGAACAGTACTATATTCTCATTTCAACGCTACCATATAATATTTTATAGCATTATTTAAAACCACACAAACAAAAAACAACAGAAAAAAAAACAGAAAATATCCCTTATCTTAAAGATTTGATATATTTCTTGAAAAATAATGATAAAACAAGAAAACTAATATATTTTTATATAAAAAACCTATATTAAAAGTAACTTATATATATATATTACAGATATTATTATTATTTCTTAATTATGGAAAATATATTATCAAAACTTTCACTGAATAGCAACAGTAATTTCAATGGGGAAAAGTATAAAGATGTATTAAAGATATCTTACAAAAGCGATTTCCCAATGATAAAGACAAATGCCAATGATGATAATTATGAAGCTGAAGTTAGCAAAAACTACTCCTTAAACGTATTATACACAGGTGGTATTAAAACATATGTGAATAATAATAGCAATTCCCGCGGATACACAACTGATATAGGTTGGGGATGCATGATAAGATCCTCACAAACTCTTTTAGCAAATACCCTTATTATACTTTACAAGCAAAATAATACTGATTATGGTACGCAAAATTTGACGGAAATTTGTAAGTTATTTAAAGATGATTATGCATTTCCATTTAGTATTCATAACATAACAACACTGGGAAAAACTAAATTTGATGTTAATATTGGTGATTGGTTTGGTCCTTCTGTTGCATCTCAATGCATTCAAAGTATATTAAAGACTATTGAAAACAAACTTATAAATGAACTAATATGTGATTGTTTAGTGAGTATTGATTCAGGGACTATTTTTGAAGATGAAGTTGAAAATGCTATTTTAGAAAGAGATAATAATAACAAAGAGTCAAGTGTTTTAATATTGTTATGTGTTAGATTAGGACTTGACCAGATTAATGAAGATTTTCATGACTCTCTTTTAGCTTTATTTGATAAAAAATTTGTTGGTGATAATGAAAAAAATTTCAATTTTGTTGGAATTGCAGGGGGCAAGCCATTCAAAAGTCTTTATTTCTTTGATGTTGATAATGAAAATAATTTAATTTATTCTGATCCTCATTATGTCACAAATTATACGACTATTGCAAATGATGAGTCAGAATTAATAAAAACTTTTCAAGATAATAAAAGCGTAAGTTTTACAAATGTAAAAGAGCTAGATCCATCAATGTGTATAGGATTTACAGTTAAAAGCATGAACGGTTTATATGCATTAAAATCACTTTTAAAAGACAATAAAATTATAAGATTTGGAAATAAGAAAAAGGAACTTGAACTATTAGAAAATTTGAGTCTAGATGATTGTATATAAACTTTTATATATATATTTATACTGGGAGAATTAATTAAACGAATAGTTGTAGTGTATCATTTTGTTTAAAGATAACAAGCGAAATAGTGATACAACACGTGATCTTAAAATTTTTTATATAAACATATTATTTTTCTCTTTGTCTTTTTTTCTCTCTCTCAATCTAAAACATATTTTTCAAAAAAAAATAATAATTCTACACTACTTTATTCTTAAAAAAAAAACCAAAACTTTTACTTGATATAACAATTAAATGACTATTCAAGTTTGCACAGTATGCTCTAGTAATATGAACAGATCTATGGAAGCACAAAAAGTGCTTTCACAAGCTGGTTATAAAGTAGATTCCTTTGGAACTGGGTCTGCAGTAAAAATACCAGGCTTGACAAAAGAACAACCAAATATCTTTCCATTTGGAACCCCCTATAAAGAAATGTTTGATGTTTTACAGGAACAAGAGAGGAATGCTTCTCAGGAAGAAAGTAATTATTCTAAACAAGGGTTATATGACATGCTTACAAGAAATATGAAGCTGAAAAAAGCTCCTGAAAATTGGCAAGTACAAGAAACTTTAAAGTTATTGGAAAATGAAATAATCATATCATGTGATGAAAAATGTTATGAATTGATTTTAGAGGATTGTTTTAAGAGAGGAAGAAGATATGAAAAACCATTACTTGTGATTAATTTAGATGTTGAAGATTATCATGCCAACAGTATTGATGCTGGAAAGAGTATTTTAAGATTAATGCAAATGTATGAAGAATTGAAACGTAGCAATAAAGGCATGCTATATTTTGATAATTTAGATATAATGCTTGGAAAATGGCAAATGATGTACCCGCATTTACCATTGCTCTACAGTCTTATTTGGCTATAAATGTTCCTTTTTTAATTATTAAAAAAATATGTATATTTTTTTTTCTATTTTTTTTAATGTATATAAATATTATATTGATTCTATTATTATTTAACTTGTCTACCTTCAACCCATACTTTAGTAGTCTCTCTATCATCACCTAAGAAAACCCATTTATCTACGATATCCTGCCATTTTTCCATGATCAAATCATAATCATCAGAACTGCTGGTCAATTGCCAATCAAAGACATCAACATTTGTTCCTTCACCAATTTCAATCAGCTGAGCATCAAAGCTCATACCCAAGTCAAAAGTACCTACCATTGAATTTAAGTTCATAACCTCAGCTCCACCAACAGTTGCCAAATACAAAACTTCATTTGTACTTAGTTTATCTCTATCGCCTACTTCATCGCTAGTCTTCATAGCAACATGTCTGCTGACCAAAAGCCCCTGTCTTGCAGTTTTCAAAATAGATGGTGCATACCCACCTGACATATCAGTCCCTAATGAAACTTTTATTCCCTTTTCTAATAACCATCTAACTCTGCATTCACCTGAAGTGATAGAGGAGTTTGATACTGGGCAGTGAGATACACCTGCATTTTCTTTTTTAATCATATTTGCTTCATCATCTGATAAATGAATACAATGAGCTAAGACAGTCCTTTCATTTAGCAAATCATGATCTTTGTAAACAGATGTATAATCCCTGCTGTTTGGAAAAGTTTCCATTACAAGTTCAATTTCACTAAAAGTTTCACTTAAATGAGTTTGAATTGGTACTTGAAATTCTTTTGAAATTTTACCTAATTCTTTCATTGTTTTACCTTGAACCATTGGTGCAAATCTTGGTGTTAAAATTGGTTCAACAAATTTAACTTTACCATATTTCTGATTCATTTTTCTTATTGAAGTGACAAGTTTTTTATTATCCTCAATACAATCTTCATGTGACTCAGTATAATAATAAGGAGAGTTCATATCCATACAAACTTTACCCACATAAGCTCTTTGTCCCAATTCAAGGCATAATTTAGCTAAAAGTTTAGTAGATTCTTTATCAATTGTGGCATAATATGATATAGTCGTTGTCCCATTTTGCAAAGTCTTTTGGATAACTTTTGTATAAACATATTCTGCTTTTTTAAGATTTGTAGAGAGTTCTTTTTCCAAGGGAAATGTATATTTTTCAAGCCAGTTTAATAAAGTAGTATTACCAAAAATACCAACATTTGGATATTGTGCTGCATGACAATGAGTGTCTATGAATCCAGGGAAAAAAAATTTAACTTTGCCATCTTCTTTAATAGAATTTGAATTATCAATAACTTGAACATCTGCTTTTGCATGAAGTTGTTTCATATCGACTATCATTTGCTGTTTATTTGAGATAGAATCATCAATATAAACGATTTTACCATTAACAACAAGGACTAGTGTTTCCGTTCTGACTCTAAGTTGATTTAATTTAGGGGTATCTACAAAGTTACCATAAAGTATAAGTACTTTGTCATTAAATGAAGATTGATTCATATTGATTTAAAATGTTGTATTTAAAAAATAATAATTGTTTTGTTCTTCGTGCGGTTTAATCATCAATATATTAGAAATGTATAATATATAAAAGATTTAACAGATAATATATTTATTATTATTATTATTTCATTTATCTTTTTGTAGTTCTTATATATATATATATATTTCTCAAATATGCTTTAAATCATTAATTTATAAGTTTAATTAATCTTCTTTTTTTTTTGTGCGCACGTATTTATAGATAAGCTTTATATATATATTTTTTTTTATACCTGTTATCAGGATTTTTGTTTTTTTTTTAATCTCTTAAGGAAAAAAAAGTGAAAACATTTACCGGAACAAGCGAGAAGATCGGAAGTGCCGTATATCTTAAATGTTTTTTTTTTTATTTGGTTTCTATGTTTAAAAAAAATTAAGGAACTTCCGTCTATGTATATATATTTTTTTTAAAGGGTAAACAAATACATATATTATATATATATATATTGGTGAGAGAAGTTAACATTTTTTTTTCTGGTAAGGTAATTGAATCTATTTAACTTAGTTGTATATTTTCTCTAAACGATAATAGTTACTGTAATAGGAGATATATTATTTAGCCGCATATTATAATATTATATCAAAATAAATAATAAAATAATCGGCTTTAACCTGTTTATTTTAAATTAGTTTTATTATAGATTTATATATATAGTGTTAATGGTATTTTAGTTTTTTTTTATTATATATATATTTCATTTTTTTTTTTACATATATATTTTTTTTTGTTTCTTGGTTAAATTCTTGATTAACTTGTAGTGGTTGTTATGGTAATAGTTTTTGTTACAGTTGAAGTGGAAGTTGAGTAAAAAGTTGTTGCCAAATATGGAATTGTAGAATCAGTACCAATATATTTTTCATAGTTAGTAGTAGTTGCACTACCACTGTCATCATACCAAACATCTTCAATATAATAAACAGTTGTTTTACCATTATTAACACTTGTCAAATAATATGGACTAGCAACTTCTGAAAACAATGTTGAGTAATTACCTGCAATTGTAATACTTGATATATCTGTATTAGTTGTTTGGATAGAACTAGAGCTTGTAGTTGCAGAAGATGTTGTTGCTGAAGAAGAAGTAGAAATTGAAGTAGAGTCAGAATTATCATCAGCAGATGTGACTGTACTAAATGAAGAAGAAGCGATCGTTTCGTATGTTGTTGGAGTGACTAATGTCTTTGTAGAAGTGTAATCACTGTAAACAATTGTGGAGTATTGTGTAATAATCGAGGTCCAATAGGATGTCCAGTAAGATGTAGAGTATATGGTAATAGGTTCCATAGTAGAAGTGATAACAACCTCACTATAAACCATTCCATCACTTGTGAACAAACCTCTTTTATCTTTATGGTCACGGTGTTGTTGTTGTTTTTTAGCACTTACTGCATATGCAAGAAGGCATAATACTGTAATATATTTTTTAATATTTTCTTGTAACATTATTACGGTTTTTTTCTCAATGAAAGGATGTTTATGGTTTTAACTATAAATATTCTTTCTTTTTTTCTTTAAATCTTATTAAATTAGCTCAAGAATATATTTAATTAATTATATTTTCTCCTCCTTTTTTCGTCTATCTTCCATTTCTCTAACAATTCACCATATTAAAGTGAAAAAAAAAATATTCAGAAAGAAAGAAATTAAAAACTTTCATTTTTTTAACAATATTATTTCCAGTTTTTACTACCCTGCTTTTATATCAGTTCAGCAAACTGTTCTTTTTTTTTTTCTTCCTTTAAAATACATTTAATTAATGCATCTTTTTTTTTGTTTACACAACTCAGCACTGATTCTAAATTTCTTTGTTCGTGTCACATACGTAATTAAATGTTATCATTAAAATAAAGTTTTATTTTTCATTTCCCGGTTTAAATATAATTTAACAAAAACATGAGATTGTTTACTTTTACTCCACAAAACTATAGAATAATTTCTTTGTTTTATTTATAAATTTGTTTACATTTTCAGCATTATTTGTTTACTTTGCTGAGTTTTGATTAAACGTATGGCTGAAAAAAAACACAGCATCAATTTCCTCTAAGAGAATTTTTTTTTTTTGTTCTTGTTTAAGCGAGAAAAAAATTTAAATTAAAAATTAAAACTATTATTATTTATGCTTTTTTTCCTAGCTTATATAAATAAATTATATATATATATTTCTAAACTTAATCTTTTTTTAATGTTTTTTGTTTTTGACCATCTTTAACAACTTTATCTTCAACAAACAAACCTTTTCTTCTTCTTACATCGTTCATATGTTTTCTAGCAATGTTTTCTCTTTCAGCAAACTCACCTAACTCTTCTAATTCTTCTTCTGTTGTTGGCACCCAGAATGGATCTAAATCAATTGGTTCAAATCCTTTAAAAATCAATTGAGGTAAAGCAGCACCAGAAGATCTTTTTCTAATAGATTCAGAAAAACCAAATGCCTCAACAACAGGAACACAACAAACAATTTCAAAAAATGGAGTACCTTCTTTCATTTCTTCTGATATAATTCTACCATGTCTTTGTTGAACGACTGCATAAACTTTTCCTAAAACTTCCAAAGATGTTTGAATTGTACAACTGTACATAGCCCATAATAATCTTGGTGACCAGTCCAAAAAGGATTGATGGATTGTTTTTTGCATAGATATCATAACTCTTCCGGAAACATCAACTATAGCATTTGAATTATTGTCAACTTCTATTTCTTCAAATGATTCTAAAGTGACTATCATTCTTTGAACTTCTTCCTTAGCTAATGGACCTTCGTTAGTTGCTAATTGGAACCCATTAATTATAGAATCTCCATAGGGTATAGAATCTTTAGAATCCTTATTATGCAATACTCTTAAAAGATTGTTTTTAGCTATCAAAATATTTGGACCACATTTCTTACCTCCAAATGAAACAATTTGATCAATAGAAACATCTTCTGGTAGCAACGATTGTAGTTTAACATAAAATTGCTTATGATAAACTCTATGTAAAGCTAATTTTTTAATTAAATCTTCATGTTCAATCAAAAAAGCAGCACATGTTTCTGACATTGGTTTTGTAGAAATTGTGAATTTATATTTACCTAAAACAAAGCTAAACAAACCTCTCTCTTTTAATGGTGATTGAGAAGGGTTCATATCATCAGCTTCTAAAAACGATTCTTTATAAGGAATAACAGGGTCACTACTAGTGATTTCAATTTTAGAAAATCTTTCCCTTAAATCTTTCAAACATCTTTCTAAATGCAATTCACCAGCCGTACACAAAATATGTTCACCATTCTCATTCACAAACGTTTCCACACAAGGATCACATTGGTTTAACATTCTTAAACCTTTAACCAATTTACCAAACTTCATTGGGTTCACTGGTTCAACTGCAACTCTGACAATTGGCTGGGAATACATAACACTTCCAGCTAAATTGACACCTTGTAAATTATTTTCGACAAGAGTACCATTCTTCAAAAGTCTACCTGCCAAACCACCAATACCAACAATGTTTCCACATGGAACCTCATTCAATGGTAATAAATCTCTACCCATAAATAAATATAGATCTGTAATTTTGACAGAATGATAAATGAAATCGTTTGGAGCTAATGGAGAGTATTTAGGTTCTAAAACAGTGACAGTTTGTCCAACTTTTAAAGTACCACTGTAAATTCTTCCAAATGCAATTAAAGCTTCATTATCATTGATATCCTCTTCTTCGTCATCATCATCTAAACCGTAATCACCAAATGGATCCTCGTCATCATATTCAAATAAAGCAGCTAATGGATCTGAAGCATCAATTTCTGGTGGAACATAATCCATCATATTATAAACTTCATCATCGTCATTTTCTTCTTCTTCGTCTTCTTCATAATCAGCATTATCACCACCAATAAATGATAGGTTATTAATTTTTTTTGATTCATTTTTGTTGGCAGGAGTAGAAAGAAGATTAATATCAAAAGCAGGAGCCATTTCGGTAATAATTTTAATCTGATCACCTTTGTCTGTATTTATGACAATACCATCTGTTTGTTTGACCTCAGGAGTATTTTCTTCTTTTTCAGAATCCTCTATTGTATCATCTATTTCTTTTTTCTCATCTGCTAAATCAAATCTCTTTTTAGAAATGTTTAATTGTAAAAGTTTTTCTTCAATACTTAAATCTTGATCCTTTGTGATATTATTCTCGTCATCATTACCATCATCATTTTTATTGATAAGTTCATTTTTTTTATCTTTCTTCTCAACTGTTTTAGCAGCATAAATAGTTTCTTCTAATCCAGCTGTTTGAGGTAATTCACTTCTAGGAATAGATAACATTTTAGAAACATATGCTGAAACAGGTCCATTAGAATAACATTTTTCCATAGCTTCTCTAATTTCACTATCTAATAAATTACTATCTGGAGTAGCATTCAAAATGCTATCTAATCTTTTCTTTTGAGCTTCTAATGGAGATGGTATTTTCTCTACAATAGTTAATAAAACAGCTGTACTAACTGGAAGCCATTGTTTCATGATGGTTCTTAGTAAATTCTTATAATCCTTTGTTCTTAAATCTCTAGCAGTCAATTGAACACCTAATACAGTACACATTTTTTGTAATTTTTCAAAATCAGGCTCTGATCCCTGTTCCACTAAACAACTTTCATATAGTTTCCATATATTATCTAAAATGAAAGACACAAATAATGGTTTCATAACTTTACCTTTCAATCCCTTTTTTGTTAAAATTTTTTTATTCTTAGAATCAAAATAAAAGTCACCCCACAACACTTGATTCAATTTTTCTCTATTCATACCCAATTTTTTTTCATAAAATTTGGCTATTTGGCCTATATTAAAACCCCAACCATCTACAGCAGATGCAAATATAACATTATTCTTTTCTGGATGGAAATACAATTCACTATCATCTTCATCATAAACATGTTCACGTTGGTTCTCAACATTGCTGTTCAAATCTTGTAAAGCTCTATCAGACTGGAAAAATGTACCTATAACAGAATTAACGTTTTCTATAACTCTTTGTAAGTGGTCATAAGCTTCTTCACTGGAAAATTTCAATTCAGTGACTAATCTATCAATTTTATTTAAAACAAGAACAGGCTTCAAATTTTCATTCCAACATTGTCTTAATACAGTGACAGTTTGAGAACAAACACCCTCAACCACATCAACCAAAACAACAGCACCATCACATAATCTACTGGCTGCTGAAACTTCAGAACTGAAATCTATATGACCAGGAGAATCAATCAAATTAATAAAATTGTTACTAGCTTGAATTTCCCCATTATCCAATTTTTTTAAAACTCTAAAAAACAAAGATATAGCAGAGGATTCCATTGTAATACCTCTCATTTGTTCATCTTCTCTTGAATCTAAAAATCTCACTTTGCCTGCCAAGTTTGTAGATATGATACCGTTTGATGCTAATAAGGAATCAGATAAGGATGTCTTACCATGATCCACATGAGCAAGAATACAGATGTTTCTTATAGTAGATGGATCCTTTTGTAATTCTTTACAAGTTTCAGAATTAATCAATCTACTCATCTTTAAAGAAAAAGAAAATTTGTTGGTTTTGTATAACTTATTTTTATTAAATGTAGATTATTTAAAATGATGAAAGAGTTATAATATTCTAAAAGTTTTTTTTTTTTGTTTTTTTTTTTAAAAAAAATTAGGAAGAAAAAGAAATAATTCACGATATATGAAATATCGTGACTTCAGTAGCTAATCTATGTCAATATATTCACGTGGTACGTTGTAAGCTCAGCTTTTCCTTTAATTTAATTCACTGAAAACCTGAATAAAGTTTTGAAACAATTGGTTCATATATATATTTTTTTTTTAATTCCTATATAATGTTTTCATTATTATTTAATTCTTTATTGTAGAAACTTTGTGTGTATGTGAAATCTTTTCATTTAGCACTTTTTGTTTGTGGAGCTTTCATTTAAACATTCTAGAGTGTTCCTATATGGAGCATAAAGTTGTGGTAGCGTTTTTTGCACTTTAACACAACCCGGATTCTCAATCACAGATATTCAGCACATTTATTCTTTTTCTTTTCAATAATTAATTATGATGTGTTATGATTAATATTTAAAAATCTTTTATTTATTTTTGTTGTTCAAATTCCTATAGAGTCCTCTCCGTCTCCTTCCACACTGCTCTCTAAATTCACACCAAATTCTAAATCATCTGTTGTTGCAATAGCCCAACATTTATAAATCATCATATAAGTTATAAGATTGGCTATAGACATTGGAAACATACCATCTAAATAATGATTGCTTTTTTCACATAAAGTAGTACTAAAAAAATGTGCAAATATTTGTCCAGCAAAAAAAGTTAATAATCCAAGAATTAAAGAACCTAATATCCAAAAGTTTTTTAATAGAACTGTTGAAGTTAAAAGTTCACTAAATATAAAGACTAATATTAAAATACCGTTTATCACATAATTTGCTATAATAACAGAATTATTTCCCGATTTTAATTTTTCAAGAAATTTTGGAAATTCATAATTCTTAGTTAGAGAAAAATAGAAATATGAAAAGGTTAATGCCACAAGCAGAACTGATACTGCTTTGAAAAAAAATTTAGATCCAAAAGTCCCATCTTCCCAAAGTTTAAAAGGTAATAAACCAAAAAGTGCCAAAGTTATGCAGCATCCACTTAAAATGCTTAATTGAATGATTGTAAACAAACCATAAAGTTCAGAACTTTGAGGAACTACGCCATTTTCTACAACTACAGATAATATTACAAATATTGCAAATAAATAATACAAGTAACAAATTTCAGATCTTCCTATAGCAGTATATTTTCTTTTTATAGAAAAAATTATTGATAAAATAGTTAAAAAAGAAATCACATGCACTAAAAAAGTACCAGGTTGAGTGATATTAGTGTTCATTAAAGTGAATGATCTAGAGTAACATCTTGAAAGAACTTGTATATTATTGTTTTGACTCATTGTCTTATTTTTAAAAAATGGACCATTTTTTAATTCTATAATTTCATGCGTATTTTCTTTGTTAGAATATTTTTTTCCTAAAAGGAGATAGCAATAACTTAATGATGTATTTAAGCATATTTCATCTAAGCTTTTCATTTTTATAAGAAATATATGGGCATTATATAAACATTATTGTCGTTTTCAATATATTCAATATGTTTAATATAGCTTTTAAATATTTTACTTTATTTTATTTTAAATTAAATTAAATTTTTAATTGGGAATATTTTCTGTGTATTTTTAAATATAAAAAACTATCTTTTTTTTAAATTATTATTTGAATTTAAATCAATTGATTAAACGTTTTGTGTAAAAAAAAAAACTTTGTAACAAAAAAATTTTATTTTTTTTTACAATTTTTTTAATACGTGTAATTTTTTTATTTCTCGCTTTAAAAAAAAGTAATTTCTGTCTAATTTTAGTTTTTTGCTATAATAATGAAATATTTTCTTTTTTAAAAAATTTGAAAAAAAAAACAATTATTTTCTTTAAAAAATTTGAAAAAATTAAACAAAATTACTACTGACAGGGAGTAAAAAAAAAATCAGTGAGGAGATGGTGAGTAGGTACGGCAAAAAAAAACATACGCTTAACGATTTTGAAAAATATAAAATTTTAATAATGAAATAAAATTACCTAGTAAAAACCACCAAAACATCATATAGCAAAAATGGGTATGTACATAATGAATTTATAAGTAATATAGGATAGATTGAGTATAATTTTTTTGAATGTAGAATAGTGTGTATTAACAGTTATAAACAGTAGTACTCTGTATATTAAAAAAAAAATGAAATAATTGGAATTAATGAATATTAAACACTCAACTAACTAGTGGATAAAATGATTTTAAAGAAGTATTTATAAAAAGAGACACAATGGAATTAGAAAGAAGCCATATACTTGTCAAATATTTAAGACTTGCAAAACAATAAAGATAAGTCAATAAAGAAATTATTATATCTACATTAAATAAAAATCAAGAATATATGACTGGAAATTTTCCATTATATGGATAATTAAAAAAACATTAATATGGAAACTGATTAAGTACAATATGGTCACAATATAGCAGTAATAAAAAGAAGCAACTACAACTTTTTTTTTGCAAAATACTTTATAAACTATTTGAAATTTTGTTGTTTGTCAATAAGCAACACATCAAAAAAATTATACACAAATTATTATTCCTTAAACCAAAATTAATAAAAAGAACTAAACAAAGAGTTTTCTTTTACTAACAAATATTAAATTTTTTTAAATTATTATATTTCAACAACAAATATCTTTTTGAAAAACAGTAAACGTTCCAAAGACCAGAAAGACCTATTGTAAGGGTAAACAATGTAGAAAGCACACCCAACACAAAGTTACCCAATACAAGGCTGGTAAAGCTTCCTTATACGCTCAAGGTAAGAGAAGATATGACAGAAAGCAAGCCGGTTTCGGTGGTCAAACCAAGCAAATTTTCCACAAGAAAGCTAAAACTACCAAGAAGGTTGTTTTGAAATTGGAATGTGTTGAATGTAAGACAAAAGCCCAATTAGCCTTAAAGAGATGTAAGCACTTCGAATTAGGTGGTGAAAGAAAGCAAAAGGGTCAAGCTTTACAATTCTGAGTGTGTCCAAAGGAAAACTTTATACAAGAAAAAGAAGAGAGAAGAAGAGCAGAAAAGAAAAGAGAAATATGCATATTTTACTTGCCTCTTTTTTCCTCCTTTATCTTTCTTTTTTTTCTTTTTTTTATTCTCTCAAAAACATCACAAAGAAAAACATATTGGCAAAAACTTACCTATAAACAAACAAAAAACACAATGTGCTCTCCTTTTAGCACTTTAAATAAATTTTAAGTAAAAGGATAGATTAATTTTCATATATACATTTTATATTTGTTTAAATAAATGAAATAAATAAATCTGGATTTTATAATCGAAAACCAAAAAAAAAAATTAAATTAAATTAATAATTCAATTAGTTAAATATATATATTTGGCATAATGTTTTTTGTTTTTTTTCTCCCAATTATATACTTATTTTTTATATATTTTTTCTCTTTACGGATTTAATTTTTTATTTAAATTATAAAAATCAAAGATCAAGAAAGGAGGGAAAAAAAATTTTGTTTTTTTATATATATATATTTTTTTTTAACACACAAGATACATATTTAGAAAGTTTTAATAAATAAAAAGAGCTTTAACACCAAGCTAAGAATTAAAAAAAAAAAAAAGTAATAGTTTTTAATCCATTAATTCAAGTTATTAATTAACTATTTCAATATGGAAAATCTGTATTCTACACCTAATCACTCAAATCTCTCAGTAGATAGATTACAACAACAACAACAGCAACAAAATGCATATTTGAATTATACAAAACAACAAGTTTACAACAATGCTAATAACAACTACAGCAATGAAAGATTACAACAACAACAACAGCAAAATTTTTATCAACAACCAGCACAATCAAACTCTCAGCAAATGTACAATCAACAACAACAACAACAAATGAATAACGCCTCACAAGTACAAGAGGAGACTCTAAACAATCAACAGGAATTCATGTATTTTGAGAGAAGACCAGACTTGATGTCAAAGACAACACAGGACCAAGCAGCCTCAGTGAAATTGAAGCTGGAAAACTACTATCAAACAGCAGTCAACTGTGCTATAGAAAGGAATCAAAGACGTATTGAGTTTGAAAACAAGCTGCAGTATCACCACCAAGAATGGTCTGATGAAAGAAAATACAGAGAACTTGCCTCTTTAGGTAGAAAGGAGTCGCAATTTTTGAGATTGAGACGTACAAGACTCTCACTGGAGGACTTCAAAACAGTTAAAGTGATTGGGAAAGGTGCCTTTGGTGAAGTGAGATTGGTTCAAAAAGTTGATACTGGAAAAATATATGCAATGAAAACACTTTTAAAATCAGAAATGTTCAAAAAAGACCAATTAGCACATGTTAAAGCAGAAAGGGATGTTCTAGCAGGGGCTGATTCCCCATGGGTTGTCTCTCTATACTATTCTTTTCAAGACCCACAATATTTGTATTTGATTATGGAGTTCTTGCCAGGAGGTGATTTGATGACGATGTTGATAAGATGGCAGATTTTCACAGAAGATGTGACGAGATTCTACATGGCTGAGTGTATCTTAGCCATAGAAGCGATTCACAAACTAGGATTCATTCACAGAGATATCAAGCCAGATAATATTTTAATTGATATCAAAGGACATATAAAATTAAGTGATTTTGGTTTATCAACAGGATTTCATAAAACACATGACTCCAATTATTATAAAAAACTTTTGACTAAGGAGCCAGAACAGCCATCTTCATCTTCTCCTTTTGCCTCTTCCTCTGCTTCTCAGCAAAAGCAAGATGCAATTCATATGACAATGACAAACAGACAACAAATGCAGACATGGAGAAAATCTAGAAGATTGATGGCCTATTCGACTGTTGGTACACCAGATTACATTGCACCAGAAATCTTTTTATATCAAGGATATGGACAGGAGTGTGATTGGTGGTCCTTGGGAGCAATCATGTATGAGTGTTTGATTGGATGGCCACCATTTTGTTCAGAAACTCCACATGAAACTTATAAAAAGATTATGTCATTTGAGAAATCTTTACAATTTCCTGATGATATACATATTTCTTATGAAGCTGAAGATTTGATTAGACGTTTGTTAACCCATTCTGACCAGAGATTGGGGAGACATGGTGGGGCAGATGAAATTAAAAAACATCCTTTCTTCAGAGGGGTTGAGTGGAATAGTATTAGACAAGTTGAAGCACCATACATTCCAAAGCTTTCCAGTATAACAGACACAAGATTCTTCCCTACTGATGAACTAGAAAATGTACCAGATTCACCAGCAATGACACAAGCAAAGAGAGAACATGAAATTATGACAATGAATGGGAAGAAAAAGCAACAGCAGCAAGATTTGCCGTTTATTGGTTACACTTATTCCAGATTTGATTATTTAACAACAAAGAATGTTTTTTAAAAGAGTTTGAAAAATAAAAAAATAAATAGATAAAAATATATATTTATGTATAAATATATGAGATGTGTTATAATTTTAAGAATGTTTACTTTATACTTTTATATATATATCTAATTGTCCTTCTTCTCTTTTGTTAAAAACTTCTCATCTTCTTTTGAATCAGATTTCAACCATTGAAGTAACTTGAAATAACCAAAAGCAATGTTTGTTACAAACAACATAACAATAGTCTTCCATGGTTCAGGAATATCCAAAAATGGATATGGATATTTACCCCCTTCAGGAATCAAGAGTTTCAACCAAAAAATATACAATAGACCAAGAGAAGCACAAAGAGGAAGAACAATTTTAGAATCATTGATTAAAAAATTTTTTTTTTTAAAAATGAAAAAATTAGCAGCCATACCTAAAAAAGGTAATAAATGCAAACATAAATCAACACGTAAAGGAAGATATTCGGATCTACTTTTAGAAGCATAGTTTGGATTTTTTTGAAATATAAGATGAACAAAAAAAAGTCTTAATGGCCAGTAAACACTTGTGACAACAGTCTCCAATACTAGAGCAATAGGCAAAAGTAATTCCTCAGAGATGAAAACAATCTGTTTATTTCCATTTGAGAGAATTGAAGTAATAGTAGACACTTGTTGAATTATGGCAACAAGTAAAGAAATATTAGTTAAAAACTGTTTATGACCTGCAACCATAAGTTTAGGAGGCAAGATAATTAAAGAACAAACATATAAACCATAAGTACCAGTGAAAGTTAAAGCAGTATTAAGAATAAGTTGTGGAAGTCTAGATTTATAGTAGCTTTTATTATCATTAATTATAGCCATATTGTTATTTTTGTTTTTATTTAAAATGTATGAGTGAATTTATGTCTTTTTTCCAAAAAAACAAAGATTGGTTTTAGTTGTTTTTTTATTATTATTTTATATTATATATTTTTGCAAGTAAAAGATTCTAAATTTTAAAAAAAAAAAAAAGATTTATATAAAAAGGTGTATAAGAAGTTTTTTCCACGGGGTTATAAGGTACCTATATTTTGTATATATCCGCTCTTCGGTCTAAAAAAAGAAGAAAATAATTTAAATAAAAATATAAATAAATGATTAAGTTATAAACAAATATATACTCTCTTTACCCCAAATATTTACATATATATATATATATATAAAGAATCCTTTATCCGAATAAAATGTTTATATAATAATAATAATAATATTTACAATAGTAAATATTTACAACTAATAATATAATGTAAATAAATAAATATTTAGTAAATTAGTTTATTTAGTTATTTAATTAAATATTACTTATTAATATAATTTACAAATTACAGCAAATAAATAAAGAAGAAGAAAGAATGTTTTAAGTATTAAATTTTATTTTATCTAATTCTTTAAAAGAAATAAAAAAGAGTTATTATTTTGTTTCAAATATGAGAAAGTTTTTTATATTTTCTTTAAATCTCTCTAATTAACTCTTTGTTGTATAGATTTCATAGTAATATATTTAAATTAAAAACTTAAAAAAAAAAAACAGCCCCTTAGAAAAAGTATATATATCTTACAAAAATCTTAAATAATTTTAAAGAAAAAAAAAAAATAAGATTTATAAAACATTCCGGAGAACGGGATAAAAAAAAAATAATAATTAATTAATTTATTAAAATTAAAGATTTATAGGAAGTGTTACAAATAAATAAAAAAAAGTGTGTATGTAAATAAAATATATAATTGATTTAATTGTTGAAAAAGCCACAAATTTAATTAAACATATTATATATTTTATTATAATTTTTAAAGGGAAAAAGATAGAAATATAAGCTTCTTTTTATAATAATAAAATTATATTATATTATTTTCTTAAGACAAAATATTTATATATTATTATATCATTATATATGTTTCATTATTTTTAATTTTAATTAAAAATTATGTAAACATTGAAACTTTTTTAAATATATAATTTATTTAATTTAATTTATATATATTGCAAATCTTTTTCCCCCTTAAAAAAAATAAAATATTATAAAGTATCTCTTCACCCTTTATATATATATATAAGTGAACATTGTTTTATAAAATTATATTTATATATTTTAATTAATTAATTTTTTTTCTTTTCTTTAGTCATCTTACACCATTAATTCTTGAGTTTTAATCATTATATAAAAAAATCTTTATATTATTTTTTTTAATAGAAGTAATAATAAAACCAATCACTTTGATATAAAAAGAATATATAAATATTATTTTTTTTTTTTTTCAAAATGCAACTCACTAACGTTTTTTTAATTGCTATCGCTTTTTTAACCTCTTTAAACCAAGCCACTATCATTCCTAGAGACTTGGGTATTAGAGCTTTTGGTGATGCTATTGTCTCAAACACATCCACTAATATCACCGGTTTGATTTACACTGGTGGGGAATATTTACTCAATATCTCCAATTCCTCCTCTCCAAACACTATTGTTTATCAGCCATCTTTAAATGTTTCCAATATCACTTTACCAGAATTATCTGCTGTATCTAGTGAATTGAACTCTACTTCCTCCTCTTCTAACTTAACTGAGCTAGTCATCTCTGCTGAGTTTGAGTCTTTAGAAAGAACAGGTTTCTATTTTGCTTTGTCTTATCCAAGTGAGACTGTTGTTGTCACTGAAAATATTACTAAAGGTTTGTTTGTCGCTAATGCTACTGAATCCTATGGAAGAGGTGGTTTGATTGTCACTGATGGTGGTGTTATCTACTCTGCCATCACATACCCTCATGCTGCTATAGGTTTTGTTACTGATTCTGGTAATGTTTATTACTATTTTGAACCTTCTTTACCAAAGATTCTTTCTCCTTCTTCTTCTCCCCTTTTCAGTAATAAAAATTTCACTGCTTTCAACACATCAACTGTCGCTTCAAATGTTACTGATGTTACTATCACAAATTTCTCTTCTACTCAAAATTCTACATCTTACAAAAGATCATTCTCTTCTTCTCCAAGTTTAACCGGTTTGTTTAGAAGAGCTACTTTCCCATCTTGGGAAGATATCACTGTTGTTGCTGTTAACAGTACTGCACAAGCCAACAAGTACATTGCCAAACAAAAAAACTCAACTTCTTCTTCCTCTTCTTCAGAATACACTGTCTTTGCCTCTTATAAGACAGCTTTCATCGATACTGCTGATTTAAACAGTAAATATGCCATTGGTGCTGCTTACTTGTCTCCTATCCAAGCCAGTGTCTTGGTTGCATTTGCAAAATCTGCTGGTGTTGAATCTTTAAAAACTTTTTTTGAAGCTTTAGTTTAAATTTAAAAAAAAAGCAAAAGAAAAAAATAATTAAAAAATTAAATAACTATTAACAATCCAATACTGTAATTTATGTTCATTGAAACAATAAATAAATATAACAAAAACACATTTTATGTCTTTTATATACCTTTAAAAAAAATTTAAAAAAAAAACATTATATGTATCATATAATAATTAAACCTGTTTTATTTCTCTTTGTCTTTTTTTGTTTTATTGTTGTTATAAAAATTGTGTATTTTGAAAAAATATATATATATAATTATAAATCTATCTTCTTAAAAAAAACATTTAATCAGTCTTTTCAACTTCAACATTGGACTTGATGAAGTAGTTTTCTAATGGAGCTTCATCCTTAGCTTCCAAAATTCTAACAGCATCTGGTAAGGCTCTTGGACCCTTCTTGTTGTGAGCTGGGTCTCTCATGATCTTAACTCTGATACCCAAAACACCTTGTCTCATTAAAACATGTCTGGTGGCTGTTTCGATGAAGTCATTGACTGGTTGACCGGAGTGGATCAAGAAACCTTCAGAGAATTTCATAGCTTTGGCTCTAGCAGCTCTTAATTTACCAGAAATGATAACTTCACAACCCTTAGCACCAGAGTCCATAGCGAACTTGATGGCACCGTAGGCAGCCTTTCTCATAACTAAACCATTCAATAACTTGTACTTGATGGCTTCAGCTTGAGCGACAGCAGACAAACCAATGTCTTGAACTCTGTCAGCGTATAAGGCTAAAGAACCTCTTTCGATCTTGAATCTCTTACATAACAATAAAGTTAATTCATTGATTCTTCTACCGTGTTCACCTAAAACATCTTGGGTCTTGACAGCTCTGATGATGATTTCGGTCTTAATGTTCTTCTTGATTTCACAACCGGAGTAACCTTCTTCAGCTAATTCTCTAGCAAAGAATTCGTTAACTTCAGCGAAGAAAACACCGTCAGCTACTAATCTTCTGGACTTGGAGGCAACTCTTGATTTAATGGACATTTTTTTATGATGTAATGTTATATGGTTTAGCAGGTTTTCTTCTTTCTTTAATAAATAAATAAATTACTATAATGATATGTATTGTATTTATTCAGTATTATAGAATAATAATAATTCACAGTTCATCTCCGATAACCTGGCAATATAGTTTTAAAAAAAAAAAGATATTAAAATTTTAATTCTTTTTTTCTCTCTTTTTTAAAAAAAAAATAAAAATATGAGTGTTTTTTTTCAATCATGTAAATTGCCTAATTAGGAAAATTACTAATTTTACAAATTTTGAAAAAAAAAATCTTTAAATGTAGTAAAAAAAAAATACATATCCTATTTTTAAACTAACCACGTGATGTATTTATATATAACACGTCAACACTTTTTGTCTTTTTTTTTTTTTAAAAGGCAAAACAAAAAAAAAATTCCAAACTAATATATATTTTATTTTTGTTTTTAATTAAAAAAGGAAAAAAGAAGAGTAATATTCACTTTAATGAAGTTTTCCCTCAATCCAAGGAAATTAACAATACTTTAATATTTCATTGTTTTAACTTCACTTAACTTATATAAGTTCTTTCTTCTTTCTTTTTTATCAGCAAAAAAAGACCAAAAATAAAAAAATGAAATTATCTTCACAAAATATTGTTCTATTCATTTTTACATTATTTGCATGTCTTTCAGAATGTGCTTCTAATAAAAAATTATTGAAAGAAACTAAAAGAGGGTTCAGAAATGTTATAAAACTAACAGACTCTAATTTTAAATCTATCTTAAAGCCTACAAGAGACTCTTATGTTGTAGTATTTTTAACTGCAACACAAGAAGATATTGGTTGTACTCTTTGTCAAGCTATGGAACCAGAGTATTATACATTAGCTGAATCATGGTTCAGAACTCATCCAGATGGTTTGAATGATCCAAAAGAAACTGGTGAAAAGGGTTTGTTTTTTGCCAGAGCTGACTACTCAGAAGCTGGTAATTCTTTAGTCTTCCAACATTTCAAAGCATCCCAAGTTCCATTGATGTATGTCTTTGGTCCATCAGATGATCCTACTGGTGATATTAACACCTTCCAGCAATTAAACATCCCTGCAAACACCCCAGCCGGTGATCAAAGAATCGAAGTCTTAATCAATTCCTTTGTTCACCACTTTGGTTTAAAAAATTATGCCATCTACAAACCTGTTGACTATATCTCAAAAGCCATCACTACAAGTGCATTCTTGTTAGTCGGTTTCCTTCTTAAAAAATTCAGCACTTATGTTTCTAAAATCGCCAAATCAAGAATTCTTTGGGCTGTCATTTCTACTGCATTCATTATTATTATGTGTAATGGTTATATGTTCAATAAGATTAGAGCCTCCCCATACGCTGGTAATGGCAAAAATGGTGTGGAATACTTCCAAGGTGGAATGCAAAACCAATTTGCTATTGAAACTCAAATTGTATCTTTCTTATATGCTTCCTTGGGTTTAGCAGTCCTGTTCCTTATTAAATTAGTACCTTATTTGAATCAATACTACTTGAAACAACAAAAGCAATATAATGCTGCTACAAGCTCTTTATTGTTGACAGTAATTCTTTTGGCTGTTGTCTTCTTTTTCAGTAGTGCTCTGATGTTTGTGTTTAGAATTAAGTATCCAGGATATCCATTCAAGTTTTTAAAATAGATCTTATATAAAAATTTTACAAAAAAATATATATAATAATATTATTATTATAATATAAATGTATGTTTTATTTTTTTTATATTATTTTTTTTTTACAATATTAACTATATATAGTTTTATATATTTTACAGCATTAAGGATGTTCTTATTGTTATCAAAAAAAAAAAAAATTTAACCCATACTAATATGGTCTGTATCTAAAAAAAGAATTCTTCTTAATCAATTATTTTTCTTTTTTACCAAACAAACCTTTTTTTAATTTACCAACAGATCCTACAGCAGTTCCAACAGTGGAAATACCAGTGGATAAACCCTTAACAGCCAAGTTTGTTTCTCTCTTTTCAACAGACAAAATGAATTTAGGTTCAAACTCGAAGGAAATATTAACAATAGCACCAGTGTCTTTACCTGTATCTGGATCTAGCATTGTAATAGCAAAGTCACTAGATTCAGGACTATCTGGATCAATATGAGATAATGGGAATATGGCTACTCCTAATAAATCATCTCCACTTGCAACATCTCTATCATACAATTGCAAAGTTAAGTAATCATTGACTCTGTTTCCCACTTGAACTCTACCTGTTTCATTCCATTCTGGATTCAAATTCTTCTTGATAGTCTTTGTCTTGAAGAATGGATCTTTATTCTTATTCAACAAGTTTTTAGAAATCTTATTAGACTTATCACCACCACTGTTCAAGTATAATTCAACATATGGATCAGAAAAACCATTCAAATCACTAATAGGAACATTAGTTGCATTCTTAACAGTCACCTTCAAATCACCAAAGTTAGTGATCAAATCAGATTGTGGAAGCTTTGAAGTTAACACTGGGAACCATTCTGCTTGAATCATTAATTTAGAAGTACCAGAACCTGTCAATGTCAAAATACCTGGTTTATAATAACAGTTTTTAACAATCTCCATAGTTGGGATAACTAATTCAGAGATGAAAGCTTCAGCTTTGTTATTGCTAGCCTTCTTGACAACTCTGAAAGTAGTGACAGACCATTCTAATTCCTTAATAAATTCATCAAAATTGTATGGTTGCTTAATAGCTCTTGTCTTTAATTGATGAGAAGTGTATCTTGAATAACCAGATTCATCAAAGAAAGTTTGAATATAAGTGTTTGGAGAAGAAACTTCACCACTCAAAACTGTGATCGCTAAAACACCTGAATTATAAGATAACAATTCATCCAAATCTAATTTCAACTTGTGAGAGTATAAATCTTGTAATTCATCAATTTCAGATTGCTCAGCTTTGATAGCTTCTCTTTCATCTTTATCAGTAATTCCCTTTTCCAAATCTATATGAGCATATTTTTCTTTAAATTCAGCAGCTCTCTCATTCAAAGCATCAACTTCTTGAATTTCTTCCAAAGATAAAATAGACAAACATGGATAAAAGGATTCATAGTAAGTTACTTGTCCTCTTTTCTTCATGGCAGATTTAGTTTTTTTCTTCTTTTTACTTGAGAAAGCAGAGCTGGCTTTAGGTCTAGCAACCAAAGTAATTTCCTTTGGATCTGTGATAACTTTTTGAGCCCATTTGTCACTATTTGGTTCTTTACTAATCAAGGATTCATCAAGTTTGATTGAAGAAAACCCTATAGATTTATCCTTACCAGAGTTTTCACTATCAAAGACTTCCAAAGAAATTCTTTGATTTGGAGAGTTTACTGGTGCATATATGGCTTGATTCCAAATTGGATTGGTTGTATTGTCAATAGTTTTGGTTCTTCCAATAGTTTTACCACTTAATTGAACAGATGTATATGGATCAATAGTACCAATAGTTTCTAAATCTTTCAAGTTATTAGCCTTGTTGATAAAAGTTCTTATAACACCAATTGGAGGTTGGTAAGATACAGATGCAGCAGTAGATGAGTTAGAATATAAATTGACAGACTTCCAACCAGCATTGATGTTCAATTTAATATCAGAAATTTCTAAAGACTTATCTTTAACAGTTAACGAAACCCAAGTTTTATCAATATCTGTTCTGTCAACTAATTCAGATAAAGATTGAATGGTAGATGCAACAATAGTGTTCTTCTTGGCAGTACCATTTTTAACAACAAATTTGAATCTAGTCTTTGGTTTATTGTCAACAATAAATCTTTCAGAAGAACCGAATTTTGGATATTGAGTCCCTTTAGAAATAGAAGTAGTGTGAGCTAATTTACCATTCTTATAAACTTCAACAAACAAACTCAAAGGTTTAGCTCTTTTATCTTCAGGTTTTTTATTAGCAGCTTCATCACTCAATTCACATTCACAATCGCTATCCTCATCCTTTTGATCTTTTACACCATCATCACCATCCTTGTAAGTAAAATTCAATTCACCTTCTTTAACAGAGAAAGCAGCAATACCAGTGTTTAATTCTTCAAATTCTTCATTATTTTCTTCAACCAAAGTTTCTTCTGAAGCATTAGGAACAATCGATTTTTGAACTACACAATGAAATTTCAAATCAAAGTGTAAATCACCAATTGATTTAGCATTTCTTACTATTGGAGTTGATATACCTTGTTTGAAAACATCTCTGAAAGCAGCAGAAGATTCATCAGCTGAGTCAAATAAAGTATTCATGTCAAACATAACTCTACCAATCTTCAAATCCTTCATTTTATTTCCTTCAGCCAAATCCATAACATCAATAATCAATGGATCAGTCAAATTGTCAACAATCAAGAATAAAGTTTCATCCCAAACAGGATTCAATGAGTCTCTGACAGTGCTAGATTTAGCCAAAACTTTGTCACCATTCAAAGCACCACCAAACATAAAGTTAACATATGGATCAACAGATGTATCCAACTTGGAAGATCTCTTAATATCAGTGGCTTTTCTTAAAGTGACTTCTAATATTCCAACACCTGAAACATTATCACCACCTTTCAATAGCTGAGGAATGTTCAATTGGAAAGAAAATGGTGGCATCACAATAGGACCAGCGTATTTCTTGATCATATTGTTGACTAATGGTAATAAACCAGGAACGAACCATGGGAAATCCCAACCAAAAATAGAGTTGTTTAACAATTTAGCATTGACATCAATTTGGGGAACATCCAATAATTGAACATTTACAGTTTCCATATGTGGGAAAGGAGTCATCAATTTAAATCTTAATCTGATTGGAATAGAGAAAGCAATATCAGATATAGAGGCAACTGGAATGGCAACATACTTTTGACCAATAAATGCTTTGACAACAACTTTAGTGTTTACATAGTTTTTCAATTGTTTAGCAGTTAAATCAATTGTGTCATGAGGAGTGAATGATAAATTCCAATCCATTACAACAACATCATTAGCAGTGTTGCCAAAAGTTTTGACTCTTTCAATTCTTGGTGGTTTGATACCCAAACTGAATTCATCAATCCATAATTTTTTGATTAAAGGAACTGGAATTGTACCTGGTGTAGCTAAGATAGTGTTTACTTGCTCAACAACCATTTGACAAACTTGTGGTTCAATTCTTGGCCAGAATTTATCTAAAAGAGTATTTAACCATTCCATAGATTCATAATCATCTTCAACTTTTTGAACAACAATTTCCTTTTGAACTAATTCTTTAATAGAAGTTCTGTATTTTTTGATTGATGCTCTATAGTAAATAGAAAATATTGTAATTACAATAAACAATGGACCTAAAGAGAATCTAAATTTACCAATAGTGAAAGAAACAATAGAGGCAACACCGAATAAAGCAACAGAATGGTACCAATCACCATAAGCAATATCAGGTAAAACTCCATTCAAAAAAGTTTGTTCATGGGTTTCATCAAATGAATCTTCCAATGTCAATTCATCCTTATTTTCATAACTTCCAACTTGTTTCCAACCAACATAAGAGGCATCAACATCAAAATAATCGTCTTCATCTTTCTTGACTTTTTTCTTTGTCTTTTTGTCATTAGTGTCTTCTTTCATAACAGCAGCTTTAGTTTCTTTTACTTCAACAGAATTTTCTTGTGGATTAACAGCTGCTTCATTATTAGTAGCTTTAGCAAATACTTGGGCAACCATAATTTAAAATCAAATCAAGAAAATGAGGAGCAAAAAAAAAAAGGAAGAGAAAAATAAATAAAGATAATTACAAATATAAATGTAATAAAATCTATACTTTTAAATTTTCAAATATATACACAAAAGCTTGTTTTGGTTAATTTTATATTATTTTATAATATTTTAAAAATATTAAAAAAATAAATAAATAAAATTGAAAGAATAACAAAAAAATATTATCCTATTCAAATTGTGCAAATGGAAATATGTTGTTATAAAATTAAGAAAGTTTCACCCTTAAAGAGAAAAAAAAAAAAATTTTCCCTTCCTCGTTACCCTTTGTTTTTTGTTTTTTTTTGTTTCACGCTTTTGTCAAAAAAAAATATATATTTCTGAAACAATCGTTCTTATGCCTTTTTTAGGAAAAACATCATTAATAAAATAAAAATAGAGCAAAGAAAGGAAAAAATACTCCGATAACATAGAAAGAATTTTTTTTTTTTTAAAAAAAGATAATTTATTTTAAAAACGAATATTATTCAAAGGTATTATTCGTTTATTAAATTATTATATATATATACTGATTATGGTACAAATTCATCATCAGAATCCTCAGATTCTTCTTCAGAAATTGAATCTTTATCTTCATCGCTTAAAGTAAAATTATATTTCACTGGTTTAGTAGCAACAGATCTTTTAGAAACATTTCTTTTTGAAGGTAGTTCAGTGATTTCAAAATCAGAATCAGAAGAACTAGCATCATCATTTAGCATAACAAAATCACTATTTTCTTCTTCACCATCTTGTTCTTCTTCTTTAATTTCAGCTTTCTTAACTCTCTTCTTAGGTAATGCAGTAGTTTTTTTTATTGTAGCTGTAGGTTTACCCTTTTGGGTATCTATCTTTGCTTTTTTTACAACTTTAACAGGTTCTTCTTCCTCTTCCTTCTCTTCACTATCATTGTCTAAAGTAACAGGAGTGGTTTCTTTTTTAACAATTTTAGTCGGCAGTTTAGTTTGAACTTGTTTTCTGTTTTTATTTTCAGTAGCAGTAGTTGAGGAAGAAGGAGTTGTAATATCACTGATATCTTCACTAGCACTCTTTTTATCAGTAACACTTTCTTCTTTTTTAATAATAGTTGGTGTAGCAGATTTTTTACCTCTTGCTTTTGCTTCTTTCAAAAGAGTCTTTTCTTGAACCTCTTGTTTAATCAAAACAGTAGAAAACTCTTTAACATTGCTTTTCTTCTTACCGTTAGTAGTAGCTTTTTTACCTTTCTTTCCTAATTTTGTTGACTTATCAGGGATTGTATTGCTTCTAGCATCAGTATCATATTCAATAAACTTGTCATATTGCTTAACAAAGTCTTTCAAATCTTCTTTCCAAAGATCTTTATGTGTCTTGCCTTTCAAAACAGCTAAATCGGCTTCTTTATTTTGAATTTCTTTCAATAAAGCATCATATTTTTCATAAGTCAAAGACCACAACTTCATATTTAATAAGTAATCAAAAGTACCAAACTTTTCTTCTGAAGAGTTGCTAACAACATTATCAGCATTACCACTGTTTTCGTCATCTCCTTCAGCAAAAGGATTGATGTTAACAGGTTCTTCTTCTTCTTCAGAACCATCCATATCAGCATCCTCTTGAATACTTCCAAAATAAGTGTCACCTTTTTTATTAATTCTTGGGAAACCTAATTTTTCCAATTCCTCACTCAATTGACTTTTCTTCTTATTTCCAACTTTTAATTCTCCAGTTATAACCAAATTTAAAAACTTTGCTTGGAAACTCAATTTATCAATAATAGATTGCATGTGAGAAGTTAAATAATCTTTTCTCTTTTGATATAAATCCAATCTGATATCAAAGTATTCCTGTAAAATTTCTCTAGGATCATTGAATTTTCTTATCTTACCATAAGCATCAAAACATACCAAATTAGTCAAGTGAACAGGAGAGACTAATTTAAATCTCTCATAAAATCCAATTTCTTTAGTCTTTTTAAATTCTTCTTCTGATAAAGTGATAACAAATCTGATGGTGGCACCATGTTGTTCTTCCATATCCTTAATCCAAGGCTTGACCTTGTCAGTACCACCAAGACCTGCTAACAAATGTTCTTTAATAGTACTAATCCATGTTGTTGGTGGTAATTCGGTGATTTCAATAGTTGTAGGTCCAGTTTGTTCAATCTTTCCATACATCCTATATCTTGTTCCTTCATCATCCATTTTCTCAGAGATACCATTCCAACCTCTATACCAAGGAGCCATTCTTTCCATTGGTTTTCCGTCCATTAAGTTATAAATATTGGCCACAATATCCTTTGGATTAAATGGTGGAAGATAAGTACTCCAACCTGTACCAATACCTTCACCACCATTAACCAAAATCATTGGCAGAACTGGAGCATACCATTCTGGTTCAATAGTCTTTTCATCTTCCTGACAATATTTCAGCAAAGCAGAATCATCCTTATGGAAAATAGAAGAAGTCAACTTATTCAAGTGAGTAAAAATGTATCTTGCAGCAGCAGCATCTTTACCACCAGTAGCTCTGGTACCGAAAGCACCTTTAGGCATCAGCATATAGATATTATTTGTACCAACAAAATCTTGAGCTAAACCAACAACTGTTTGTACCAAAGAGGCATCACCATGATGGTATTCAGTAGCTGCAGAAACATATTGGGCAAAAGTGGAAACTTTCATGTCTCTAACAACATTATGTTTTATAGCACCATAAATAGCTTTTCTTTGTACTGGTTTAAAACCATCCATCAAATTTGGTATGGATCTAATGTTATCGGCTAAAGAGAAAAGAATCAATTCCTTGTTAATAAATTCTTTAATTGGAATAACATCTAAAGTGGGATCCAAAAAAGTTCCAGGTTCATGTAATCTTAACCATTCTTTTCTTTCATCTGCTTTTTTTTTGGAAAATGCTAATTCTATAACTTCATCTTCATCAGCTTGTAAAGCATGGAAGGATTTGATATGTTTATCCAAATTAGAAAAATATTCTCTCATTTCTTGTTGAGTAGATGTACCCAGCCCTTTGTAATACTTATAAGACCAAGTACAGTTAGCTCCATCAGCTTCTCTCCAATCATTATATTCTGGAATATTAAAAAATTGAATAGTTTTTTTAGTTGGTTTTGTGACTGTAACTTTGATGATAGGAGTAATAAATTCAACTAAAAATCCAGGAATTTCTAATAAACCTGGGAAAGAAGTTTGCAAAAAATTAATTAATAAACCTTTAATATGGGAACCATCATAATCTTGATCAGTCATAATCATTAAATGACCATATCTTAAAGAAGAGACATCACTATATTTTTTCATATGTTGCAAACCCATAATTTTTTTAATAGCTTGGATTTCTTGATTCTTGTTGACTTGGTCAGCAGATGCATCTCTAACATTTAAAACTTTACCTCTTAATGGATAACAACCATAATAATCTCTACCAACGATAGATAAACCTGCAACAGCTAAAGATTTGGCAGAATCACCTTCTGTTAACAATAAAGTACATTTATGACCTTCCCTAGTACCAGCTTTGTTTGCATCTTCTAATTTTGGATACTCAGTTAGTCTGTTTTTTTTGGAACCATCAGATTTTTTTAAAGTTTTATTAGCATTTTCATCAGAGATTTCAAAGATTCTATCAGCCAAATTGGTTTTCATAACTTTCTTAACAAAATCATCAGAAATATCACACTTGGAGCCAAAATCTTTAACTCTTGTAGTCAATTGTTCTTTAGTTTGAGAAGTAAAAGCTGGGTTCTCAATCAAACAATTTACAAATATAAACATATTGTTTTTAATTTGAAATGGCTTAACATTTTTTTTTTTCAAATTACCTTGAATTTTTTTAATTAATTGATCTGTAATATAATTAACATGGGTTCCACCAGTAGTTGTAGCAATAGAATTAACAAAAGAAATTTGTTGAAAAGATATATCAGAGACAGCAAAAGCAATTTCCCAACGGTCATTCAATCTTTCATAAATGATTGTAGGTGTAGACAAATTTTCATCAACATTTTCTTCACCAGCATCAAGTCTTTTCATTTTTTCCAGGGACTTCAAATATAATTCAACATAGTTTTTAAAATTTTTGATCTTTAAATTCTCTTTGTTCAAAGTGACTTTAATATCTCTTACAGAACCATTAATATCATAAACTCTTCTTTTCATAATACTCACAATATCTTTTTCCAAAGTCTCCATATTGAATCTTTTCAAATCAGGATTGAAAGTAATCTTCGTATAAGAATTCTTGTTACTATAAGAAGTTATCTTTGGAAGATTACATTTTTGCATATTATTTTCCCATTTTTGAACATATTTTTGGCCTGATTTAGAATCAACTGTTTCTAAGAGAAAATTTGTAGAGAATATGTTACATAACTTAGCACCATATCCATTTCTACCACCAGTAACTTTTTTTTCTTTATCATCGTAATTGGATGAAGTCAATAAATGACCAAATATCATTTCTGGAATATAAATTTTTTCTTTGCTGTGCATTTCTATAGGAATACCTTGACCATCATTTAGAACACTAATTTCATTTAATTCCGGATTGATAGTAACATCAATTTTACTCATTTTAGGATCCCTGACTTTATTATCAGCAGCATTTACTAAAATTTCATCAAAAATCTTGAAAAGACCAGGAACATAACTAACTTCTCTTTCAACCATACATTGAGTTTCAGAATCATAAATCCACATTTTATCTTCCTGTTTTTCAATAGATCCAATATAAGTATCAGGTCTTTTCAAGATGTGTTCCAACTGAGAAATCTTTTGATATTTCTCAGAGGCAGATTTATCTTTACTTTTAGATGACATATTTATTTTTAATGTCTTATACTACAAAATTTTAGTAATATCAAAGAACAACTATTTGAATAAACGGAAGTTGATTCAAGTTTCCTTGGTTTGAGAAAGAAAGAAAAAAATGTAATTTAAATAGTTTTATTATTGTTGCTTTATAATAACAAGGATCAATTTTATATAATAATCAAGAAGTAAGAAATACAATTACAAAATTATTTTTGCCACTTGTCACAATAAACAAACAAAACTGAAGAATGAGAAAAAAAATATTTGTTTACGCGTTTTTTTTTTTGTTTTTTATGTTTTTAGAAAAAAAAAAAGAAATTCTCGCATATATATGTGTTTTTTTTTTTGTTTGAAAGAGACAAATGGGAAAAAATAAAATAAATCGCATGTTAGGTATATTACAGAGTCGTATTCATTTATATATATATAAATCTTATGTTTACACTAAAACATCATCAATAGGTTCATCCTCTATTTGTTTTATAAAACTTTTATTTCTTATCTCTGTTATGGCATTAGCTTTTGATTGTTTCTCTTCTCTGCATATTCTCATTATATCTGCATATCTTTTCAATACGGTATATTCTTTATCCCTAGTTATATCCAAAATGCAATCCATATATCTATTGAAAACGTATTCTCCAATTATGGCAAAATTTTGTTGAGAAACATCATTAAACTTATCTTCACTCATATCCGTCAGTAACTTGCAAAACTCTAAAATAATTGATTTTATAATACTGTTACTTTTACCATATTGCTTGAAAATACTAAAAGTACTATCCAATAAATTCTCATTAACAATATGTGTGATATAATCAGTATCATCTAATGATACAATGGCTGTTAAAAGTTTCATACATTTTATTTTGATTCTAAGAGTAGAATCTGTTGACTCTATAATTTGTGCAATGTTTGATAGTATTTGTCCGTTTTCAATCAAAATAAAAACTTTAGATATTTTAATGTGATCAGCTATCATGAATTTAATAACATCAAACAAATGAATCAAATTATTATTTCTGTAAGTGAAAGTGTTTAATTTTATAACAGAGTCTAATAAGCTTGGTGCAATCTTTTGATAAAACTGTTTAAGGAATTTATCTCTAGTATCTGTTGGAAAACCTAAGCTATCTCCATATATCCCTCTTTGAGTATCCAAATCATCTAAATATTGGTCATCTCCTTCTTCTAATTGATCAAAATGGGCAACAAAATTATCCAAGTCAAAATCATCCATATCATTATCATTTTTATTCAAGTTTTCTTCATCACTATTTTCCATATCATAATCTAAGTCTTCACTGCTATTGTCATTATTTAAAAATTTAATTTTTTTGTTAGCATTTTTAGAAAGAGGTTCTTCAGCGATTCCCATTAACTCCTTTTCATAAAACTTTTCATCTTCTTCATCGACTATTATATCTTCTTCTTCTTCGTCATCATCTTCGTTGTCATCATCATCATAGTCTTCTTCCTCACGTTCTCGTTCTTCTAGATCATCATAATCTTCATCAAATGCATCCTCAGCATGATTAAGCTGTTTCATAAACATACTTAAAGCACCTGATTTACCCATTAATTTAATATTTGGGTTAGAGTCTTCTGGGTTCATCATATAATCCTCATCTTCTTCTTCATCGCTATAAAAATCACTTTCATCATCAACAATTTCAGTGATCCTATATTCAATCTTTGAAATAGATTGTGTTAAAAAATCTTCAACTCCAGTAGATCCTTCAATGTTTAATAGTGCTAGCAAAGCATGTAATACTTGAGGTTTCAAATATTGGCAATTATCCTTTGTAAGTAAATTTGATAATACTGATATTAAAGATAAATCAATTTTTATAGGTTCCAATGATTGTTCACTAGTAGTGTTGTTGTTATGGTCTTCTTCATTTAAAGCTACTTGATCTTCGCTTTTACATTCTGATTCCTTTTTATCAATAAAGAATGCAGCTGATAAACTAGAGATAGAACCGCTTTCATCTTTCAAAGACATGATATCGTTTTCTATAATTGCAAGGGCTATCTCTGTGGTAACTGTCTTCACTTCTTCATAAAGTGAATCATTCTCTGATGCCGTTTCAGGAATGCCGCTAAAAACAAATTTTAGCATTTCAAAAATTTTGACATCTACAAGTTTCTGCATGAATTCTGCAGATTCATCTGTATTATTTCCCAGTGCTGTCTTTGCCATTAATATACATTCATGTAGCATTTTCAAATTTTGAATAATAGTTTCAATATCATTACCAGAATTTAAAATATTATTAACCAACTTATTTAAAATATTTAATTTTTTGGTTATAAATTCGAGTAATTGGATTTGATCATCCTGTAATACCTCTTGAATTATTGGATAATCGTCCAAGTATCTAGCAAATACAAAATCTTTTAAAAAAGTTAGTCTAGCAAGCTGTCCAACCAAAAACTTACAATTTTCTGATTCATTAAACTCTTCACCAATAGATTGATCAGTAGATCCTTCATCCTCATCATTAATAGCAGCATTACCACAATTTTCTAAATCTTTTAATGTTTCATGATTAAACCAAACTTCTTGTTTAATAGTAGCTTGTTCCTTAAAGCTTTTGTAAAGTTCGATGTAATTGGCTCTCATAGTAGGAGTATCCAAATCATATTCAAGAATGGCCAAACAATTTTCAAATAAATCATTTTCCAATATTCTATAAACAATATAAGCTTCATTATAAGCCATGATAGATTTCAAAATAGAACTTATAAGAATCAATTTTTGCCAATCCTTTCTCTTAGCATTCACCTCAAAATTGGTAACCAAGCAATTTAGATAATCCTTATCTAAAATAAACTTCTGTGTACTAACTTTTAAGAAAGATTGATACAAGTTATCGTTGATAATTTTTAATGACTCTATAAGCTCACTAGCTGAAAGGTCATCTTTAATAATCGGAAGTGCTACTGGACCTGCTAGTAGCTCAGCGACATTATTAGTATTGTTGAAATTGTTGTTGTCTGGATCCATGTTGTTCAAATCACCTCTTATAGCTATAAGTGAAATTGTAGGCACTAAGTTATTTTGGATATATTTGATAAAATCACAAATATGATCACAGCCACCAATCTCCTCAAAACTTAAAGCCATATCCTTCCCGGATGCATCTCTCCAAACTATAAGCGTTTCTTCCTGTCTTTGATATTCAATTTCTCCTTCCAGTCTTGACATGATTATACTTTGTTCTGGTGAATTTTCATCAACTACTAACAGATATGGAATAACTTCAGTCTCTTTATCCTCTTCATTATTTGTTCCTTCAATTTGGTTTTCTTCTCCATCAGGTAATTTCTTTACACCAGATACATATCCTGTGCCAATATCTCTCCAATCACCATTCTCAAGAAAATATACTTTGACTCTTTTCTTTAAAGTCATTGATTCTAAAGTATCATCATTCAGTAACATCTCAAGATTATCCGTCTCTGGGGTTCTAGGTGAGTTTCTACCATTTGGTGCAGCATCATAATCAGCATCATCGTTATTCGTATCATCACCATCATCATCAGTTGTGGTGTATAATTCACTTTCACTTTCAATATAGCCTGTTGTTATTTTAGAATTGAATTGGGGTTTTGTTTGGTTTAAAGAAGGAGCATTCGTACTGTTATTGAAAACCACATTGTTAGTTTTATTTTCTTTAGAGTCTTCTGTCATTGTGTTTCTTTTTATTATTATTATTATTATCCCAGAAGTATTAATAACTTATATATATTTTTTTTTTTTCCAAAAAGTAATATTTGATTTTTTATTTTTTATATTATTAATGTATTGCTATTTTTTTTGTTCAAAAAAATGTTAATTTTAATAATCCACTTCTTACTAACGCGTTTCCAAACAATGTTTCTTCTAAGCGTATTGTAATAAAGATTTTAATTTATAAATCAAAATTGTAAATAAATATATTTATATGTGTGTTTAAATTTGTAAGAAAAAAATCAAATTAGAGAAATAAATAAGAATGGTTTGTTTTTGTTTTATATATATACTATAATTTGCAAGGTTCCTAGGAGGTTATTCATAAAAGTATTTTCTTTTTAAAATATATAAATATCTTTTGTGTTCTCCAAAGGTTGTTCCAAAAAAAAAAAAATACAAAGTTTATTGCTTTCTTCTTTTTTTTTATTATTATTATTATTGTTAATCTTAGGGAAAATAAATAAAAAAGCAATTTCATATCCGAATGCGGACATGATTTATTTAAAAAAAGAAAAGAGATTTCTCGCGGGGCCTATGGAAATATTTATCTGTGCATGTGACTTAATTCAAAATTTCTACATTGTTGCTTAACAATGACTGTATTATATTGTTTTTTTTTAAATAACTTCTAATACAATTTTATTATTAAAGATCCAGGTTCATAGTTTAAAGGAATAATACCAAATTCTTTGGCAAATTTCTCTGAGATAAATCTTCCACCACAATAATGAGAAGCTTCATGTTTCAAAAATTTAGAGCATAGTTTAGGATAAGTTAAACTTATCAGCATATCAGGATCTAACTTTAGGTTATTTTCGCTGACAATAGGACCTTTATCTACATCCCAGCCACTAGGAGAGTCAATAGATATAGTTTTGAAGTTATGTTTATTTTGAGCTAATTTTTCAATGATATCTGAGTAAATGCCTTTTTTCATGGGTGGTTTAAAACTGAAACCAAAAATAGAGTCAACAACATATTTCTCTTCATCAAGATACTTTTGCAATGCGTCAGCCTCCAAAGTCTCTTTAATAACTTCTATATCATACATTTCTTCCAAAGTTTTGACTAAACTGCCATACAATGGTTGTTTTTGGCAAAGTCTTCCAGCATTTGGATAATAAACTGTAGGGCTCCATCCTAATATTTTTAAATGACGAGCACAAACCAAACCATCACCGCCATTGTTACCTGGGCCTGCGATAATAAAAATTTTTTGAGAAGAAGCTCTTGTCATTTGATATTCTTTGTTTATGGCTAATGCACATGAAAGTCCTGCCAGTTCCATAAGTTGTTCTAAAGTGTATCCGTATCGAGGAGACATCAATTGTTTATCAATCAATGCTGCTTTAACAGAATTTAATAGCATTTTTGTTTTGCAATAATAATAATAATTAAAAAGTTATATTAAACTGTTGCTTAGATGAAGGAGTGGGGTTTCTTTAATATTAACGATAAAATAAAAACAGTTTAAATATAGCAGTTTTACTTGTGTTAAATAAATTATATTCACTTTTTTTAGAAAAAAATAATAAATCATTTATCCCTTCTTTTTACTGTATTAGCTATTACAAAAAAAAAAAAAAAAAAAATTCTAGATCAAAAAAGATTAGCAGGGTTTTACAGTTTTTTTTGGTGTTTATCTCCTTTTTTTGTTGTGTATGGTACGGCTGAACTTTTTTGTTTAAGGAAAGTTTAATTTTTTTTTTTAAATCAAATACTACAAAAAATTTAATTTCTATTTTTATTTTTTTGAATTAAAGTTTTTTTTATTTTTTTTTACTATTTCTTGTTTATATATTGCTTTTAATTATCATTATCCTAAAATTATCCATACATGTTTATCCATTTATTTTCTAATATATTTTTTCCCGTTTTTTTTTCTTTTTTCTTTCTTTTTTTTTTTTCTTATTCCATATTACTCTCAACTTGAGTTCCTACTTAAGCTGCTAATTTGTTTCCTCTTTTAATTTTAAAATCAAATTTAAACCTTTTGCTTCTTGAATTCATGGATGGAGTTTTTTCTTTGCTTGTTAATTTATCTTCTTCTTCGATAGATTTGTTATCACCAGAAGTTTTCTCTTTCTCTTCTTCCTTTTCATCTTTCTTCATCTTGCTCTTATTACTACTATCTTCTTTAACCGAATTATTTTCAGAAGGTGTAGCTGAGCTTGTTAATTGTAAACAATTTTTTTCTGCTGGTTGTCCGTTTTCGCCAGTATTTTCATAAGCAGTAATATTTTTAATTTCTCTTGTCTTTTCCTTTGGAGATGTTCTTTGGGTCTCAGTGGCTGATATATCAGCTTCCATTTGTTGTCTGCCAGAAGATGATGTCCTTTTCATTGATGTCACATCTGACATAACAACTTTTCGTAACCAAGAAATCTCATCCTTCATTATCTCCATTTGACCTGTCAAATCGGCTATCTTCTTGTTCTTTTCAGCGATTGTTTCTTCCATTTGTTTCATCAATAAGTTGTTGCTGCTGCTGTTATTGTAATTACTGTTGATTGGGAAACCACCTGCTTGTAAACCTTGAGGAATTCCATAATCAGTGTTGATATTTGGATATCTGTTACCTGTACTATTCAAATGGTTCAAATAACTCATAACACTGCTATGGTTGCTATTGTTTATTATATTGTTTTCATTTATTTTAGATAAATCTACTGGACTTGCTGATGGCAATTTTGTATTTTTTTTCTGTAATTGTTTCTTTGTAACAAAATGAAATTTGTTGCTTCTTCTACAAAGTCTACCAGTTCTACTAGAATTGCTTGTTGAAAGGTAAGCACTATTATTATTGTTGATGTTGCTATTTTTAGAAGAAGTTTGGTAGTTCAACAAAGGAACTGTAGGATCCTCAGGAATTGTTGATATCATTTTGAATTCATTGTTGCCATTTTGTTGTCTCATTTGAACTGGAGATGTGTACAATTTTTCAAAGTTATCCTTAGGATATCTCTCATAATGATAATTGTTTGAACCTGAATTTGCAAAATTATGTCTATTGTTTTTCAATTGTGCATTCAAATAAGATTCATCTGGGTTTGCTAATAAATCTGTAAATCTGTCAAAGTTAGTGTTATCATCATACAAAGAGTTTAAAGCTGCATTAGACATGATTTGTTCTCTAATTTGCTGTTCAACATCAGCATCATATTTCATAAGATGGGCATCTGCTTGTAAAAAAGCATTATTGTTATTGTTTTTAGGCAAAGAATCATAGTGAAGATTTTGTTGATCATTGTTTTGTATGTTTTGCTGAGGTACTTGAGCTAGTTGGCCCTTGAATAAAGTAGCTGATCTGTTTCCTATCTTTTTCAAATTCTCAATTTGTTGCTGATAAATTGAATTTTTCATATTTGCTTTATCAGTTAAAAGATTTGAGCTGGATGCACTGCTAGTGAATCTTCTAGAATTTTTTTTTTTTTTAAAAACTTTTTTATCAGTATTATTCTTTGCAAATAAGGATTCATCTTTCTTCTTGTCATTTTTAGCATCATTGTCATAATAAGAACTTGAAGATTCATCTTCATCTGTTACTGCTTGTGAATCTTGATTATTCTTTTGTCCGTTTTTGTTACTAACTTGAGCAGCAGCCATTGCTAGAATATCATTCTTATCAGGAGATTTTAAAACATTTTGTTGCTGGAAATTCAATAAAGAAGACTCAATCTCATTGATAGCATTAGAATCCATCAGTATATTGGCATTAGGAAAACCTAGTGCTGAAGAGCCAGCTATGGAAGGAGGAGGTGGGTTATGACTGTCGCCAAAACTATTGTAACTAGCAAAACTATCTCTTTTTCTACCATATAAATTATTATTTCCTAGTAAATAGTCATCATCATTATTATTACTATTAGTATTGTTGTTGTTATTTTCACTATTATTATTATTATTATTAATCATAATATCATTTTCATCATCATTCTGTTCTAAAAAGTTGTTAATCCATGAAGGGGATGTTGGAGTAGTGAAGAAACCTTTGTTGTTCAACTGTTTAGTGGTTAAATGTTTGTTTTGGAGAATATTTTCGTTGTTATTATCAATGATTAAATCATCTTCATCAATGATATTTAAAAGGTTATCATTAATAGTCTTTTCATTTGCTTTAGAAAGTATGTTTTGGTTTGTTAAAAAAGTGCTAGAATTCTTGTAATTTTCATTAAAAATGGTACTAATTTCAGCCCATTTTTGATCCCTTTTCAATTCAGAATCTGATTTAAATTGAAGTAAAGTTGATGATATTTTGATAAAGTATCTTGAATAATAACAAGATTCATATTTATCACAAAGAGCAATCAAAATATTGTAAAAATTTTCGTAAATTTTGGATGAAGTTGCAAGTTTAGAAGCTTGTTTACCTTTGCAGTAAACTTCATTATAGCAAGTAGCAATTTTATCAAAAAGTTCAGATTGACTATTAGATTTACTCATTGGAATCATATTGCCATTAAATCTATAATCATTTAAATCAACAGAAATAACTTTATCAGAATCATTATTAAGAACAAGAGAATTGGTTGCCAAGTTTCGGCTAACAATTTCATCTTCAATTTGAGATTTGGGAACTTCATTTGCAGACGGAAGTTTCCCTATACTATTAGTAATTTTTGTATTGTTGGAACCATTTTGATTAATACTGTGTTGTGGATTTTGTTCTTCTTCTTCTTCAAAAAAAACCCCATTTTCAACAAGTTTAAAAACTTTAAATGATTTCAAAAGAAAAACATTTTCGTCAATACTAAGTGTCTTTTCTATTTCATTGACCATTCTTTTTTGTTTTTTTTTTCTTTTATTTGGTTTTATAAAAAGGAAAAGAATACACAATGTAATAGTCTTTATTCAAAGTTTATATATATATTATTAATATTATTTAAATAATTCCTTTGGTTTTGTTTTTTTTAAACTTTTACTTTATTAATTGAAATTAATTATATTTATTTTTCTTTAAAGATATGTAAATTAAATATATATATATATGTTTTTTTTATTTATTTTTGTTGAAACTGTTATATTTTTTATCAACAAAAAAAAAAAAGAAAAAAGAAATCACAAATCTCTCTCTCTGTCTCTCTCTCTATTTTATGATATAACTTTGTTTAAGGTGATTTTATTAAATAAATAAAAATATATTTTTTTTTTCTCATCCATCTTTCACCTGCTTTCTTTTTTTTTATGTCGTAAAGAAAATATATCTCCCCATTAAAAAAAAAAAAATTTTTCAATTAAGGTGGAAATTTTTAAAAAAAAAATTTAAGATTGATTTGATTGATATATTAGATGAGCTATTTTTGTTTGTCGGAAAGAAATTTATTTAAGAAAATATATATTATAATTTCCGGTTGCTTAAAAAAAAAAAAAAAAAAGATAGAGAGAGATGTGCGTGTGCTTTTATGGGGTCAAATATATATTTTTTTTTTCTTTCACACATGGTTGAATCTTTTTTAATATACATATATATTTTTTTTTTTATAGGTGCTGTCATGTTTTCAAATTTTTTGCTCTCTCTAACGCCATCCCCTTAAAAATAAATTAATTCAGATCTGCTTTGTCTTCAAAAAAAAAAAAAAAAATTTAATAGTTTCTAGAAATTGAGTCATGTCAAAAAAATTAGTGTAATTTGGAATATTTTTTTATAGAGGCAGTTTTTAAAGCACATATATATTTATATCTATTCACGTGCACTAAATATAAAAATATTTGATTTTTTTTTAATAAATAAAAATTTTCCCTCGTTAATGAAGAAGAAAAAAAAACAACAAATTCCTTACTAACTTTTATTTGTGTTTTTCTCTCTTTTTTTTTTTGTTGATAAAAAATACAACGTAATTATCCTATTCTAAAACCCATCATTAAAAAATTATAACAATATATTTATTTATTTTCTAAAAACCAAGAAAATAAATACACCATTTAATAAACAAACAAAAACAAAAAAATTTTAATTAATAAATTATATACTATTTTTTTCCTTATTTCTTTTTATTAAAAAATGAGTAGTAGTGAATGGAACGTTGATCCAGATGTTAGACGTAAACTTTTAAAATTACAAAAATTAGATTGTAATAAGGAATGTGTTGATTGTAAAAACCCACAACCTCAATGGGCTTCTCCTAAATTTGGTATTTTTATTTGTTTTGAATGTGCAGGTATTCATAGAGGTTTGGGTGTACATATATCTTTTGTTAGATCCATCACTATGGACCATTTCAAAGATGATGAATTAAAATCTATGGAATTGGGTGGTAATGAAGCTTTTAATGAATATATGAAAAGTCACAAAATTGATTTAGAGCTACCAGCTAAGTTCAAATACGACAACCCAATCGCTGAAGATTATAAGGCTAAGTTGAAAGCTGCAGTAGAGGGAGTCGAATTTGAAGAACCAGTGCATTCTGATTTTGATCCTGCTTCTTTACTTGCTGCCGCTTCTGCTAGTTCTGATAACAAAACTATTATTACTGGCTCTGGTGATGTTATCAAAAGCAACTCTAACACAGCTCCTAGTACACCAACAGTTGAGTTTTTGGAAAAAATGGGTAAAAAAAATTCAGAAAGACCTGACAACTTACCACCATCCAAAGGTGGTAAATATTCAGGTTTTGGTAACTCCCCAATGATTACAAATGACACAAATGATGTTTCTGATAAGAAAGGTGGGTCAGTAACACTTGATAAATTTCAAAAAGATCCTTTAGGTACACTCTCATCAGGATGGGGAATCTTCAGTAAAGCTATCAATAAGACTGTTGCTGATGTTCAAGAAACTGTTATAAAACCACATGTTGAACAATATAACAACGGTGAATTACAGGAAGAAGCTATGAGAGCCGCTCAACAATTTGGTAGTAAATTGAATGAAACAAAACAATTTGGTCTTTCTGCTTGGTCATCCTGGTCTAAAACTTTACAGGAACAATACAATGATATCCTTGGTGAAGGTGAAGGAGAAAATTCAAAAAAGGGAGAAAAACAAGATAGTGACGATAGTAAAGATAAAAACTTGAAACAATTTAAATCTGTTAAAAAGAAAGAATATGAAGAAGAAAGTTGGAATGATTTTTAAATCGAAAATTCTATAGATTAATTATAATATATGAAAATAGTTGTTGATATATGTGATTGCCTGCTTTTTTTCTTTTTCTTTTCTCTAAGATAATATTTGTTTTAATTCTATGTAATAAATTTAACAACAAAAAAAATAAAAATAAAATAATAACTGTACTAAAACCTCCTTGTAATAATATTTTTCCTTATCTTCTTTTTGTTTTTTTTTTTCGTATTTATTCTTTTCTCAATCCAATCAAACTCGAGAGTCTTAATGATGTTTCTGCATTTTGTTGATAATTCTGTTTAGTTTTGCTGTTGTTATTATTATTCTCATCATCACCATTGCTAATATTTGTGAAACTATTTGCACTATTAGTATGCAATTTAAAGTTATTCTTATTATCTTCTTCTTCCTCTCCCTCTTCATCCTCATCAAATATAAACACACCTTCAGTACTAGCACCTTGATTATTCACAAAAAATTTTCTTGGTCCAAAAGGTTTCAAATAAGAATTTTTCTTAAAATTTAATGGTTCCTTATAATATAAATTCAAGGACATTAAAGATGAAAAAAAACCTAAAATATCTCCTGCTAATACATCTCCTATAAAATGCCTGTGATCAGATACTGATGTTGCATTTACTATTAAAATCATTACTAATGGTAAGCCATACCCTAATAAAGAGATTGAATCTTTTTTTTTTATTATGTTAAAATTTCTTGCAATAGTCACAAATAATATAAATAAATTAGTTGAAGCCGCAGCTGCATGACCACTAGGAAAGGACTGAAAACCTTGCAGTAGTAAAACTCCTCTTGCATTATTTCTACAAATTGTAACATCCACAACTCGTGCTGGATTAGTAGTGGGAATATTGTAATCTGGATTACATCTAGAAATTAAATCTGGTCTAGGCTTTCCAACAAGGCTTTTCAATACTGATACTAAAAAAACTTGTAAAGAGTTTGCAAAAAGTGTTGCCAACCCGTTAGTATGCAAATTCCATAATTTTTGTTTAATTGAATATACTTTGTTATTTTGATAATTTATAAAAAAAGATATACAAAAAGGTAAAAAAATTACAGTAATGAAAAGCATAAAACCCGGAAATGCTGTCAGATTATTTGGATAAAATCTTTTGCTTATTGATGGATCTAATAACGAAAAATCTTGTATTCTTGGCTGTGTAAATCTTCTAAGCACTATACAAACTATAATAAAAAATATATGAAACATCCATTCTAAAATATAAGAAAGCAGTGTTGGAATTGAAAGTGTGAAACCACCAACATCAGTAAACATATCATTTTTAAAAATGGTGTTTATGAGATACTGCATTAATTGAGAGAGATAAAAAAAAAATCAAAGAAACAATGAAATGAAAACTTTAAATTAAATCAATATAAAGTTTAAAAAATATTAATTTTATTTATTTGGTTTGTTGTAAACAAAATAAAACTACTTTATCTGTATTATCTTAATCCAATATAACAATAATATATGTTTATTTTTCTTTAAATTAAATCTATTTTCTATATATGTATTTAAATCTTTTATCATATGTTATTTCCTATTTAAGTAACAATGGCTGATAAAGGCGCATACACAAAAAAAAAAAAATTTAAATACTTTTTTTCTAACATTTACTCTATCAAATACAATGTTAAAATTAAAAAAATATTCTAGTTTAATTAAAGTCACCAATATATTGTCTATTATATAAGGCTTAGAATTTTAAATAAGTCCCTCAAAGCCATCGTTCTTTTTCCGATTTTCTTTAATTTTTTCAAATTGACCTGTGAAAACATTAATAAACAGCTCAAAGTATTCCCTGCATGATTTGATGAACTGTTTACCAAGACTTTCTCCTTTATGCTGTTTTTTTTTACTACTTGCAAAAGTTGAATTATTAGTGTTAATATTACTATTCAATTCATTTTGTGTTGGCAAAGCTAGATCATTAGCACTTAAAGAGATAAATAAGGCAAATGGAATCAACCAAACTAAAATACCAAAAAATGAAGCAACTTGTGGAAAGCTGTACTTAGCTTGCATCTTAAATTTTGGATCATATCTGTACTGAGAAGGTATTGGTTGTGGTTTGTTGAAATATTTGAACCAACAATAATGATTGGCAATGACCAATATTATTGATAATATAAAAAAAATGTTATGTAGATTTATCAATGGGAATTTTTCCAAGTTTTTATAATATACACCATGAGATATAATACTCAATAAACATAGTTTGATAGGAAGCCCATCTGTAAACATTAATAACACAAAAGTAATTATAATTCCAAAAATAAGCTTTGTTAACACTTTTTTTGTGTAAACTGTTTTTGTTTCAATTAACTCACTGATATAATATAGCCCAGAAGCTAAAGAAAGTGTTAAAAAAACAAACCCTAGAATTGATCCCACAATAGCCAATATATTTAACAAAAACATTTATTTAAAAAAAGAAAAATAAACTTTAAATTCAGATATATATCTATGTTTACAACTAATCATTGGTATTTTATATTTGTTTGTCAATTAACAAAAAAAAAATAAGGAAAGTGAAAAATTTACAACTTAAAAAAAAAAAAAAAAATTATAGCTTGAAGCAAACATGTTATTTGATCTAAGGAGTTTTTTTTTTTTTGTATTACATTTTAGTGCTGTTAATTGTAAAAATAGCATTAGACCACGTGATATTTTGTCACGAAAACAAAAAATAATAAATGCCCACTACCAGATTCGAACTAGTGATCTTTGCATTACAAGTGCAACGCCTTACCAACTTGGCCAAGCGGGCAAAATTACTTAATAAAATTGGTATTTTTAATAATTCTTTAAATAATTCTTTTTTTGAATATATAAATAATGTATAGAAAGAAGTTATTTGGTATTCGTTTGTCCTTTTTAAAAGAAAATTGAATGAATTTTTAGGCAGTATTAATTTAAAGTTAATCTTTGAATTATTCTAAGAAAAAAAAAGATAGGTATCTACTTTTAAAGTCATATTTTATAATGGTAATCAAGCTTTAATGTAATATATTTTTTTGAGAAGTATAGAAAGATTTATGTTATATACATATATATATAGTATTTCAATGATAAAGAGTACACTAAAAGTAAGACAAGTTTATTTATTTATAAAGTAGTTTAGTTTAGTTTTAGTTTTTTTTTCTTTTGTTAATTTTCGGTATGAGATTTTAAAACTTTATTAATCTTTTGAATAAAACTGTAATTAAACCTTTTTTAAAAAAACAATTCAATATATCTTTATCTTTCTCCCAATTTTTACTTTTTTCAGTGCTAATTTAATTATTGTATTAATGATTACAATAATTTTTTTAATAAAAATATGTACATTTAATATTTTTTTTATTTTTTTGTATATGGTTTAATAATAAAACTTTACATTTTTTATTTGTTATTTTAAATTGTAAACAAATTTAGACAAAATCACGTGAGTTTTGTAAACAATTATCTTTTATGTATTTTAAAGTGAGATTTTTTCATTTTTCAAAAATATATGTTTATATATATATAATATAGCTCTATACTTTATCTGTTCTATTATACAGCTTTTATTATATAAATTATTTATTGTTTTTTTCATTTACTAATTTTTTAAGTGTTTAATGCTATCAATAAATTGTTCCAAAGTATAAATATTTGGTGTTGGACCAATAGCTGTAATATTCAATGGATTGATTCTTTTATGTGATCTAGTGTAGTGTAATTTTATGTGAGCAAAATTAGTAGTGTCTTTGAAATAACCACTCTTGTCATAGTATAGTTTCAATAACCAACTGTGGATAAATGGGTAATCATGTCTTATCATTTTTAAATTGCATTTGAAGTGTTGATGATAAACTGGATCAAATCTAACTATTGTTACATATAATCTAATATCTGCCTCGGTCAATTGATCACCAACTAAAAAAAGTTGCTTGTTATTATCAAACAAATCTGGAATAGTATATTTGTTTGCTAGATAAACTTCAATATCATTTAATGAATCAAATAATTTATAGAAATTTTCTTCATATGGACCAATTTTTTCTGCAAATCCTGTTTTATAAACACCATTGTTTATAGGTTCATAAATTTTATCATTCCAAAAATCTATTTCTTTAGCAAGTTCTTTTGGATACAAAGTGGTGACAGCTTGTGTAGATTTATCAGCAAATTGAAGCAAACCTTCTTCATCACCAAACATTCTCAATATTTCACTACTTTCATTATTGACAATTGTTTTTGTTTTTAAATCATACAAAACAGGAACTGTAAATCTGCCTTCAAAGCAAGGGTTAGTTTGATAATATAAATCTCTAATAAACTCAAAACCATGAACATGGTCAATAGTTCCATCAAAATCAAATTTATTACCATCATTAAAACAATTATTAAAGGAGTGAGTACGATTATTAATGTCGTCTTTGAATCTTGTTAAATCTGACAAAATACCAAATCTATCACTTTTATCGCCATTGGAGATGGTAGTTGAAGAGGAATACTCATTAATTGGCAAAAATCTCCATCCTTGAATAGGTTGAGAATCTTCATTAGAAGTAGTTTCCATATACCAATGCACAATGGATAATGAAATAACATTTGTTAAACCTAAAAGACCTCTAGCGACAGCAACTCTTGAAGCCCAGGGACAAGCTAAACTAATATATAAATGGTAACGATTCTTTTCTGGTTTAAAAACAGGATGATCTTTGGAAATGAATTCTCTGAATTGAGACACTTGTCTTTTGAATTCACCTGTAGATGAATCTGACCAAGATTTTTTACCTGCTAATATATTTGACATCTTTTTTTTTTTGGAAAGTTTTTAAATAATAAAATATGTAAACTAAAAGTTTAATTATAGAATTACGTAAAAAATTGTGGGAGTTTTTCTTAAATTTTGATTTGTTTAAGTTTGGATTTGTTTGTATACTATTTTTTTCTAATTTACTAAAATTATTTGAAATTAAATACTTAGTAAAAACAAAAATAAAATTGATTTAATTTATTATTTTCTTCCCTTTAAATAATACAATTTTTTTTCAAATATACAATACCTATATTAATTCTTATTTGTAATAAAAAAAAAAATCAAACAAAGGAAATTAAAGGGTGGAGCCGTAAATATATAAAAAAAAATTCAAAAAAAAAAAAACTGTTTTATGGGGAAAATGTTTTATTAAAAAAAAATAGCTAAGAGAAAAAAAATTATAACTTTTGTTAATTAAGAAAACAAAAGATAACTCAACCCCCTTTAAAAGATTTGAAATTTTATATTAATTTTAAAAAAATATTATTAAAATAATGTTTTTATATATTATTCAACTTCTTTCTATTATACAATTTTCTCTCTTGTTGAAAGTTTTTATTTTGTTTAAAAATGTCAGAGATAATATTCTATTTTTAATCTGTTCTATTAATTTTAAATTTATTTATTATAAATTAAGTAGTATCAAATATCTACATAACTTTATAGATTTACTACTATATTTAAATTAAATATAATATTGTTAGCATTTAAACTTGGAATATTAGAGGCATAAAACAGTTTTAGTAATTATTTTAAACATTCACGTGATGAAAATTTAACTTCTTATGTTTCTTTTTTTTTATTTTTTATTCTGCCAAAAAAAAAAACAGAAGTCAAGATTTCTAAAATTTTTGAATCTCTTAGTTTTTCCTTTTTTTTTTTTTTTTTTTTTTTTAAAAAACAACAACCTCTATATAAGGAATATTATCATCTATTATTTAAGAGATGAGACAAATAAAAATTTCATTTCTTTTTTTTTTCTAAATAATTAAAGGTTTATAGTTAAATAAATAATAAAAAAAACTTAAACAATCAAAACCAATCAATTTTAATTGAATTTTTTTTGTCATACACTCCTAAGTGTAAAGTTCTTTATATATTAAAAAAAAAAAAAAATGTCTAGTTCTAAATCTCTTTTTGCTGGTAGAACAATCTTATCATCTTCTATTTCTAAATCCTTCACTCAAGAAATTATTCAAAAATGTGAAGCTATTACAACTTCTGTCAAACCAAATGATAAGAAACCATATTTGGTTGGATTTTTAGCTAATAACGATCCAGCTGCCGAATCTTATGCTGCTTGGACTCAAAAGACATGTGAAGATATGGGTTTTGAATATAGTTTAAGAAAAGTTCCAAATAAAGATTTCTTAGAAGAGAAAATCATTGAAGCTAATAATGATGATGATATTGATGGTATTATGATATATTTCCCAGTATTTGGTGATGCTCAAGATCAATATTTAAAACAAGTTATCAAGATAGAAAAAGATGTCGAAGGTTTAAATCATACATATTATCAAAACATGTATCACAATGTCAGATATTTAGACCAAGCAAAAGAATTAAAGTCTATATTACCATGTACTCCTTTAGCTATTATAAAAATTTTAGAATATTTGAAAGTTTATAATTCTCTTTTACCATTGGGTAACAGATTATATGGTAAGAAAGCTATTATTATAAATAGAAGTGAAATTGTTGGTAGACCTCTAGCTGCTCTTATGGCCAATGATGGTTGCACAGTCTATAGTGTTGATGTTAATAATATTCAAAAATTTACTAGAGGTGAAGGTTTGAAGTTCTCTAAACATCAAGTTGAAGACTTGGGTGCCAACACTCCAGAATTACTTAAACAATTATCTTTGGATTCTGATATTGTTATCACAGGTGTCCCTATTGAAAGTTATAAATTCCCAACTGAAAATATTAAAGAAGGTGCTGTTTGTATCAATTTTTCATTCTATAAAAACTTTAGTGATGATGTTAAAACAAAAGCTAGTTTATATGTTCCAAGTACTGGTAAAGTTACTATTTGTATGCTATTAAGAAATATGTTGAGATTAATTGAAAATAGTTATCACAAGGAAGTTGATTCAAAATCCATTGAACAATAATTTTTATTATTTATATAAATATTAGGAAATTTTAAAAAAAAAACACAAATAAGTTGTGATTAAAAAAAAAAAAGAAAAGAAATTATCTTTATATGGAAAAACTTTATATAATATTTATTTATTTCTTTGATTTCTTTCTGGATGGACCCTCTAGAATTTCTTCTTCTTGTTCTAATGTATAGGCTTCTTCATTATGTTCTCCAAAGTCCTCTTCTCCACTGTTGTTAATATAAGCTTCTTCCTGAGCTTCAAGATTGTTTTGATCATATCTTGGTTTCAAACCCTTCATCTTTCTTGTTTGTAAACCACTTAGATCTTGCTTACCCATATGGATTCTACCCAATTTATCACCCATAACATCCATTTCAATATTCTTTTGTACTCTAAAGTTATTAGCGTTATTAGCACCGTAAGCTTGTCTAGGCTTCTTCAAAGCTTCCTTTTGCATATCAACAGAAGGTAACTGCTCTCTTCCGACTTTGAAATCCAATCTTGGACCAATTTCTTCTAATTCTATTCTTGGTAAAAGTTTACCAGTGTTGGAGTTTATTACACTACCATTGCTAGATTTATAAGATCTGATCTTGTAAACTCTGAAAAGAACATTAGGTAGATCATTGGATAATGTTTCATCATATTCTTTATCGACAGATAAACTGATAACATATTGTAAAGCTTTAACATCTTGAATTTGAGAAGAAGAGTCTCCCCTGTATAAATCCATAAATACAGATTTGATGTGCATGTATGTAGGATTAGTGTTGAAAATATCACCTTGAATAGAGAACATTGGCTTTAATCCAACATTGTAAGTTAACTTCTTGAAATCTTGCATTAATTTAAAGTTTTTTATAACTTGTAGTTCAATAATGTCATATACTTTGTATTCAAAAAATCTCACAAAAGTCAAATTGTTTGGTCTTTTTTTATTGTTAGAAGATAAAACAATTATAGATGCATCATTTTTTTCACTAAAGAATTCCAAGTTACTGTTGTCAGCTTTATCAAATGGCAATAAATCAGTGTTTTGATTCTTCTTAGTAAATTTTTTCATAAAAGGTTTTTTCATGTTACTCAAATCAATAGTTATATCGTGTAAAGATTGATTGGAAGTATGTGTTGGTATGAATAATGCAGTTTTGACATTTTCAATGATTTTACCTTCTTTGTTTTCTAAAGCTCTTTTAGATCTAGCGTTTTTTGGCTTGACAGTTCTAATCATATTGATAAAAATTGTAAATATAATGGTCCTGGTTAATGATATATACTTTTTTATTATAATTCTATATAATTATATATAACTATTTTAATAAGCAAAAAAAAAAAAAAAAAAAAAAAAAAAAAAAAAAAAAAAAAAAAAAAAAAAAAAAAAAAGAAAAAAAGAAAATTAGAAATCTACAAATTGTTCATCTTTTTTTTTTCTTAGCAGCTTGGAAACTATTCCAAATGAGGAAATTTCCTTTTCTATGAACAATTTGAAAAAAAAACAAAAAGAAAAAGAAATTGTGCTTATCACGTGATATACACAAAAAATTGTTATACACACAAAAAAAAATTTTTTTTTTTTTTTTAAAGAGTTAATTTTTGTTTTTAAACATTAAATAAATGAAATAGGGTTTATTATCTTAACATAAATTAAAAAAAACACTATAAGAGACCAATACTTTATCAATTTTTTTTTCTTAAAAAAAGAAAACTTTAGTAAAGTATATTAACATACAAAAACCATTAAGTTTAAAATTAAAATTTAACTTACTTATATTCTACTTTATTACCTTTTTTTCTTCTTCTAACAAATAAACAACAATGAGAAGACAAACTAGCGTTTATAGAGCTGGAAGTATTTCGGCTAGACCATCTTCAAAAAAATTAAGAAAACAAAAAAAACAACTTGAAAAAGAAATAAAGAAAAACATATTTTCTGGAACTTCAAATTCTACTAGTACAGATAGTTCTAACATTCAAGACTCTTTTAGTGAACAATCACCATCTCTTAAAGTAGATGATATTTCTTATAAAGGAGAACATTTAGAAGAAGAGGAATCAGAAGAAGAACATATGACAGTTGAACAAAAAGAAACGGATATTAAAAATATTCAACTAGATGATGTTGAAATGGAAAATAATCAAGATGAGGATGAACATCATTTGTGTAATTGTGATTATGATGAAGAGAAGGAAAAATTGGGTGATAATGAAGTTGTTACTCCAAAACCTCAATTAACTGATAATAGAGAAAACTTAGATTGTGTGGAAAAAGATTTTTTGGAAAGTGAATTAATTCAAGAAGAACCATCTTCAGTTAAAGATGTTGTCTCTGCTAATGAGCCAATCCAAATAGAAGAGTTAGCCAAAGACATTGCCATTACAAATGCAGAAACTAATAACGATGTTGAAACAAAAGAAGAAAACAGTTTACCAAATGATGACACTGAATTTGATATTGTTGAAGTTACTGAAGAGTCAAAGGATGTTGAAATGAATATTGAATCAGAAAATATTGAAAATGAGGATGCAGTTGCTCCTTCAAATGGTCAATTGAATGAAAACGAACATAAAAATGACAGTAATACTTCAAATAATCAATTTGAAAAGAAATCACTGTTTACAATTAAACCAGAATTTTTTCAAAATTCTAATAAAAGAAAAAATGATGATGCTAACGAAGAAGATGACTATGAAATGGTTGACTTAATTGATGAAAAAGAAAATGACAAAACCAACAACAAAGAAAATAATAATCAATTAAATGATGAACCAACTGTTTTATTAGACCATGAAAGATACGTTTTGAAAAAAATAAATGGTGTTTCAAAATCCCAATTTGATTCAAATATTTTATACAGTAAATTGGATCCAAATTCTGACATTTGTGTAAATTTATTAGAAAACGGAAACATATGTTTTTTCAACATTAGTGATAAACATAGATTATTTTTGGAAAAAAATTTGCTAACATTGTTGAATATATCAATTGCTGATTTACTTTTCATTAAAATATTTTTCAGCCCTAACGCAAAATCGTTAGCTTCTTTGAAAAAAATAGATGAAATTACAACAAATCCAGGTATTGTAATTTTGAACTCTAGAAACGGTACTATTTGGCGTTTTGAAACTTTAAATTCATCTTTCCAAATGGGGATTTTTAATAAATTACAAAATGATAATATCATTAAAAATGATTTAAAAATTAATGAGAGTGATTTTATTTATTTGTCCAAAATTTCATGTTTATTGATGAAAAATCATAAAAGACAATTAGTTTTGTTTAATTTAATGACAAATGAAGTATCAAAATTGAGATATTCTCCTGAATCTACAAAGGGAAGTTTATTTGGTAGACTATTTAAAGGAGTCAAATCAACAAGAAAAGATGTAATAGATTTTGAAATTGAAAATAGTATTACTGAACAAACTATTTCTGTTTTATTTGATTCAGATTTTGCGTTTTATAATATTAGAAAATTCGAGACAATCAAAGGCTGTAGTTATGATTTTGCTCAAATTATATTTAACGACTCATTTGAACTTCCAACTTTTATTACACAAAGTGTTTTGAGTGAAGTTGGTGCAATAATATTAATAAAATACAGTAAAATTTTTGAAGATGGTAATGCAAAATACTATTCTTTCTTATTATCCACAGGATTTGATAATTTGTTATTAGTGACAGCTAAGATTAGTAACATTTTTGAAATTATTAGTTTTTACAATGTAAACTACTTCCAAAGGGAAACATTTGATAATACAGAACTAATTGAATTACAAACAGCTTTTATAAAAACTGAAACATACTATACTTCATTTATAAAATTTGAAAACAATATTAATTTAGTTCAAATTCCGTTATTTGATACAGCTAGTGATTCAAACATAATTTTTAGAGATATAATTTGTTTCCAAACAGGCAGTGAAGTTAAAGATTGCATGCTTTATGAATTTGAAGAAAATGACATTAAAACATACTGTCTATCCTTTCAAACAACCAATTCAACTATGGGTTCTTTTTATCAACTTCATATTAAAGATATTGGAAAAAAAAATCTTCAAAATACAGATTCACTAAGTTTCTTTTTGAAGTTCCATTTAAAAAATTATCTAATGACTAATATTCAAGATACAGGGTTAAGTAATATTATACAAAAATCATGGTTTAATGAAGAGTCTAGTGTGCTTATTGAAGCTTTGAAATCAACCGTTTCTGATACTTGCTCTTCTCAAACTTTAAATACTATAGAACAGGAATCTATGTTAGAGAATTTGTTAATCTCAACTCATTCAAACTTTTTACATTGGCAAAATTATATTAATATAGGAGAATTAAAATCTGTATTATTAACTATTTTAGATTACTTGTCATTACTTAAATGTTTCAATTCAGTTAACTTATTTTTTGATGCTACCAGTGATTTTATTGATTTAGGGATCAATGATTCTACAAACAAATTTAAGAACATAGAAATGATATTGTCAAATACTCTTGATAAAATAAACAAAAACATTTATGAAGCTAAAGATACTGTAAAACCTGGTATAAGTAATTATATTTCTAGAGCAATAAAGTTTTTGGAAGTATCTATTTATCAACCAATTATTGGAAATGTTGAGAGTCACTACAGAAATGGGTTATTCAAAGACATTATCCTATCAGAAAATAATACAAGTTTACCATTCTCTGAAGCTTTGACTTCAAAACTTAGCGATTTTATCTTGCTAGTTGGTCAATTAAAAAACATTGATGCTTCCTTAGATGAAGGATTATTTATGTTGCTAAAAATGTTGTATTATTATAACTCAAAAAGTAACAATAAATTATTCATTGAGAATCACGTCCATTGGTTAGAATCTATTTTAAAAATATCTACAGAACAAACTAGTTCTATTTCTAAGAATAAAATTTTTGATGAAATTATTATTATGTTGGAATATTACCATGATTTGATGGGTGTTTTTAAAGTTTTGGACTACTTGTTGTTTAAAAAATTAATTAGTTATGAATACTATTCCAATTTATTTTCTGTATCCAATAATAATAGACAAGATTTGATTGAAAATTATGTTGAATTTTATGTCAATAAATCTTATAATCATAAGTTGCAATTATTCTTTGATATAATTATGAATTTGGATGATAAAAAATTGACTTCTGAAATTTATCAAATTTTATTACAAAAGAATGCTACAGAAGACCATTCTGAAATATTATGGCCATTTGAAACTTTAATAAACAAAAACTATGATAGTGCATTTAATGTTTTGTTTAACAAAGTTTCTGGAGAAATTGAAGAAGAATCTGTTGATAGTGAAAAGAAAAATAACAAAAGAAGCTTTAAATTATTTGAGTCAAGTATGACTCGTTTATGTAGTGATTTAAAAGACAATGAAGTTGAAAAAGAGCAAAGACAACATATTGATGGTATTTTCAATAAATACACTCAAGAATAATAAATTTATATATATATAGTACTAATTTTATACATCTTAATGTTTTATAAAATTATATTTTCTTATAAACATATATATATATTTTCATTTTACACACTCATTTTCATTTTAATAACTTTATGTGGATTGTAGTCGGAGATTACAAAATCTTCAAGCTTAAAGTCATCAATTGACTTAACCTCTCTAGCAATATTTAAAGTTGGGAAATCTCTAGGGGTTCTACTGATTTGTTCTTTTAAAGCATCAATGTGATCTTTGTAGACATGAGCATCTCCCATAGTGTGAATAAATTCACCACAATTCATACCAACAACATGAGCAATCATCTTAGTTAATAATGCATAAGAGGCAATGTTGAAAGGAACACCCAGACCCATGTCACAAGATCTTTGATATAAAATACATGATAATTCAGGTTTTTTCTCCTTTGGAAACGATACATAAAATTGACAAAAGACATGACATGGAGGTAAAGCCATTTTTTTGAAATCTGGTGGATTCCAAGCAGACATAATGATTCTTCTATCATAAGGGTTAGTTTTTAACTTATGAATAATTTCAGATAATTGATCATATCCCTGACCGGTGTAGTCATCATTGCATGTCTTGTATTCAGCACCAAAATGTCTCCATTGAAATCCATAAACAGGACCTAAATCACCTACTTCTCTATCAGTTAAACCTAAAGAATCCAAATATTCTCTTGAACCATTTCCATCCCAAATTTTTACACCATTAGCTTGCAAGGATTTATTGTTTGTATCACCTTTAATAAACCATAATAATTCTAAGATGACAGCTTTAGTAAAAACTTTTTTAGTTGTTAACAATGGAAATCTATCATCCTTTAAACAAAATCTTAATTGAGGTGGACCAAAAATAGAAAGAGTACCAGTACCAGTTCTATCTGGTCTATCTTCACCTTCATCAATGATTCTTTGACATAAATCTAAGTATTGTAATTCTTCTTTATTAATTGTTTCTGAAGAAGTCATTGTTTTTTATTAATTGTTTCAAATTTAATTTTTATTATTAAATGAATACTTGGTTTCTTCCAAATTATAGAAATTATCTTATATTTATATTTTTGAAAAATAGAGAAAGCCTTTATATATTTAATTCGCGTTTTTTTCAAACATTCATGTGTAAAAAGGTCAAAAGAGTTAAAAAAAAAAAAGAAAATATTTTGAGTAACGCGTCAAATATTAAAAAAAATCGGAATTAAGACATACACATCACATGATGTATATGAAAATCATTAACACACCACATACATATATTTTTTTTTTAAAAAAAAGAAGCTAAAATTTTATAAGTACAACACACACACATTACAAATGATTAACCCTTTAGATAAACTTGTATACGTTTTTTTTATTAATTAAAAAACCAAAACAAACTAATAATCAAATAAAAAAAGTTGATAACTTAATATATATATATTAAATAATAAATATGAGTTATAATATATGGAGTGATGATGACAATAACAATACAGCAAGCCATAGTACTAATTTTTTAACAAATGATAACCCTTTCAATTCTAATGATAAAAACACTTATGATATATGGAAGGAAAATGATGATAGTGGTGTTTTAGAAAGAGAAGATAGTGATTTACCAGAAGAAGAAGAAGAAAATGAAGAGGAAGATGATAAAGAAATTTCTGAAATTGAAAATGCAACAACTGATAACCAAGATATTAAAAATATAAACACTGATGATGATAATATTGGCTTTATGGAACCTTTTGATAACACTTTTTCACAAACTCCTCCTATTTTAAATTCTAACATTTTGGAAAATAGTAATGATGAGCCTATAAAGAGTTTGAATAATGATATTCTTCAAGATATTATGAACAAGGAAGATCCTGAAGATGATATTTTCCAATCATTGGAGAATGCTAAACCAAGTATTGCTGATTTAAAAATTGGTGATATTGATGTTGAAAAAAATATCTTTAATGATACTGATATTAACATTTTTAGCAACAATTATAATGATGATGATAATAATACTTTTTCCTCTTTTAATGAAAATACTTTTGAGACTCAAAAAAAAAATAAAACTAAAGATAACAAACCTGATAAAAAGACACATGGTAGAATTGTTAAAAAACTTTTTGTTATGCCAAAGTTAAGCTCTAATTTATTATCAACATCTGACTCTCCACCTCTAGATGCTACTATTAAAGAAAAAATATCAGAAAATGCTGATGATATATTGAGCTCACCAGCAAAAGATAAAACAACTCCTAAAGATATTGAGAGTAATGATAATGATTTTGAAGATATACCTTTTAGTGGCACCACTACTAGTGAGCCTAAAGAGAAACAAAAAACCACAGCTACCATAAAATCTCTCATAAGATCACCTCAGAAACTGGCTACCAATCTATCATTATCGTCATCAGAGGAAGAAAAAACAGATATACTATCAATCGCTACAGATCCAATTCATCAAATTGATATATCTGAACCATATAAAGTAGGAGATATAACAAATTCTTTCATTGAATATAAAATCACAACAATTTTATCTCCACTTACAGTTTTAAAAGGAAGATCATTAGTTGATGATGACGAATATGAACGAACTTTTATTGTGAAAAGAAGATACAGTGATTTTAGATGGCTATACAGACAACTTCAACAATCGCACTGGGGAATCATTATCCCTTCTCCTCCGGATAAATCTTTGAAAAATATTATAAGAGTCTCTGATAAGGATAGTACGACTAAAGAAAGAAAAGAAGTATTACTAGCAATGCTAACAAAAATGAGTTGTATTACAGCATTGCAATTTGATCAAGATTATTTGGAATTCTTGACCAATATTGAAGTCACTAAACTTTCGCAATACTACAAGATTAGAGATCAAGAGAGTCTATCATATGCTTTAAATGATCCACTAGATCTTTCAGAGATTGCTAGATTGAGTGATTTGAAACTTTTTGGTGAGGAAGATGGGTTGAATTTTTATCATGAAGCTAAAGGAATGGAAGTGGAACAATATTTGAAGAAAAAAATTTTACAAGCTACAAGAAGAGGTCCATCATCTGGAACTAGTGGTAGTTCACTAACAAAAGCTATTTTTGGATTTGCTAGTAATGTTATGAATGATGATGATGAAGGAGCTGCTAGTGAGGTTCCAAGATACAATGAACCAGATTTGTTTTTTGATAAAGCTGAAGATTGCTGGGATTCTTTGTTTGTAGAATTAAAAAACTTGGATACTGCTTTGAAAAATTTAAAGGAATCAAAAGAAAAATCTAATAGTGATTTGCATAGACTTGCAGATATTTTGCAAAAATTAGCAAATTCTAACATTACAGAAACATTGAATAAACTTTATGAATCCTTTAGCAATGTTCAATTGGAGGTGTCTAGTGTTATTAAAAGATCTTCTGACTTGGAAAAGATTATATTATCTGATTATGTTCAAGACCAATTGCGTTCTTTAAACAATAGTACATCTATATTTAATCAAAGATATAAAATAGGTTGTATATTAGTCTTATTGGAATGGATAGTTACAAATAAGAAATTTGGTAAAGAAATATTAGAAGGTGAAAATTTGAAAAAATGGGAACAAAGATACAATAGTGTAAAATTGAAATGGAGAGAAATTGGTGTGACTATTAAAAAGCAACTTTACAAATTTGATATTACAAGAGTTATTGAATTTAGAAATTGTATTGAAATTTATGTTGAAACTTGTAAAGAACAACAGAAAGAATTGATAGAAATATGGGAAACATTTTACAAAGTAACATTGTAAAGAAATAAAAAAAGAAAAAGAAAGAAACAATATGTATATATCAATAAACAAAAAAAAACACTTTTTTTTTTTAAAAATGTATTATATACAAGTTATTTAAGTAATAATAATAATAATATTTTTTTTTAAATTATGTATCTTCTATTCAATATCAGAATCATCTCTTGATTTTAAATCTTTCGCTCTTTTCATTAACTTATAAGCACGATTAACATCAACTTCACAACATTCAGGTAAACTTTCAGTACTTACAAGCAAACCATCATTTGCAATACAAGTGAATCTTTTTGCATTATTTTGGTTTTTTACAAAAGGTATAATGTCTTTGTAAATATTATCCACTGTTCTTTGAGAGAAATGAGTCAATACAACATTGTCACAATTCATCTTATCAGCAACTCTCAATGCTTCACCAACGGTAGAATGTTTTTTTTTGAATGCATGATCTTGCAATTCATTAGGAAAAGTTGCTTCATGAATTAATAAATCTGTGTTTAAACCAATCTTAGAGGCAAAGTTAAAGTTAGGTCTTGTATCACCAGAGTAAGAGATTTTGAAGACTTTTTGGTTATCTAATTCTTTTCCAATTCTAGTTTTAAATGTCATTGAGACGGAATATGCGTAATTACAGTGAATCGCAGCAACAGTCTCAATTTTGGAAATTTTTAATTCTTCGTAAAAACACTCTATCAAATTTGAATGGCCACCAGATATAATTTCACTTCTATAAAGGAAGTTTGGAGAATCATATTTATCAGTTCTTTTATTAATCTTAAATTCTTCACATGATATACCAACAATTCTTTCCAAAATAAAAGGCTCAGTTGCAAGAGCTTCAACTAAAAATCTAAAAAAATTACTTGGACAAATGACATAAAGTTTTGCATTTTCGTTAGGTGAGTTAAACTTATACCATTCTTGAATCAATGAAATGAAACCCAAATGATGGTCAGCATGCAAATGAGATAAATATAAAAACTTGAGATTTTCAAAAACTTTTTTCATATTCTCAGTAGTAAACATTCTTCTCATTGTATTTATAGTTCCCTCACCACCATCAATCACACCAAAGAATACTTTTGTTTCCCCAGTTTGTAAATTTTCATGTGGTATTTTCACTAAATTACCGGAAACGTTTGCATTTAAACCTGGACAAGCAGACGCAGTACCAAGAGTCATAACTTCAACTTCTTTCACATTTTCAGATTTCAAAGTTTTAAAAAAAACTTCATTCAGTGGCACATCACCTTTATTTTGGGATTTATGAATATTGATTCTTTCCTCTAAATCAAATTCTTTTCTATCATTCAAATTAAATGTCAAACAATTACCATTATCTTCAGAAATATTTGTAGCTTTATTAAAAACGACATCCTTGGAACAAAAAATTTCAAGTTTATCATTATTCAAAATTTTATTCTTATTTCCATCAAAACTTTCATCCATTATAATTTCTTTATCATTGAATATCTTTTCTTTTAAATTTGGATAAGTTTCAAAAAATTTTTGAGAGAAAACTCTATTATCATTGGGTACAGGATAATTGTTTGGCAATTTTTTCTTTTTTCTCAAAATTTTGAATAAGAATTGTTCATAAACAACTTCATTTGGTGTAATCTTGGGGTGAGAAATAAATATTTTAGCATTATCATTAACTTGTTTTTTCAAATATTCTAGAAAATCAATAAAAACTTGATCAATTTCAAATTCAGCACTTAAGAAAATGTAATATAAACAAGTATCTTTTAAATCAACAGTTCCTATGTTATCAAAGAATCTCTTTTTAATATTACTTAAATATGTATTGCCAGGAATATCTAAAACAATGATATCTGAAAAACTTTTTTTTTCACCCATAACTTGATCTGGTGCTACAACAGTTCCGTCTCCTAAAGTAATTGAGTTACCATTTGATAAAACCCCTCTTTCTTTACCATTTGGAATATTCAGTTCATTAGCCTTTTCTACATTAAAAGTCCCTTTGATAGTATCAAATTTAATGTGATAAGAAGTTGCTTGTGGCTTGATATTAACTTTCGTTATCAATTGACTCAATAGTCTTTGGTGCTCTATAGAAATTTGACCAAAATTATCTTCAACAATATGTTGATCTCCTTCTTCACAATCAGATGTTGTGATTTGTTTGAAAACTGCTGCTATAATCTCGTCTAACTGTTTAAGTTCTTTAGAACTAAATGATTCATTTTCAATATTTCCAGTTTCACAATTTTCTGGATAAGTTACAATAGGTATGACAGTAAAGCCATCTTCTTTTTTAGGCACCACGTTAGTGTCTACATCAATATTTATAGATTTTCTTAAAATAAAATGTCTTGTAGTAGCTAGTAGAAATTTCAAATAATTGTTTGGATAACTAATCCTTAACTTCATCTTTTCTAAAGCATCTGCAATAGTGATTAAACATCCTGGTAAACCAGAAATAGATGACCAATTTAGTAACCCTGTAAGATAGAAACTGCTAAATTGAACACCTGTGTTTTGTTGAAATACTAATCTTTGAAAACCTTCCGATATAGATCCAAATAGATATTTTTTACCTGTTAAAGAATTTCTTATAATAATACTATTTTTTGAATAATCTGAGGTAGAGTGTGAAAGATGGAGTACTTCAAATAAAGTAGCTGTAGCAAAAGCTGAAGCTCTTTTCTTCTTCTTCTTGTTGGCATTATTATTAGTGTTGGTATTATTTTTTAATTGACTCATTTGATTTGCATTCCTTTTCATTTGAGATATCTTTTTAAAATTTTTAATATCAATATTAGTCTTTGATGTTGATTTTTTAATAAATATCGATTTTTTATTATGTAAACTGTAAATATTTCCAAAATTTCTTGTTATATTTTTAAAAATAAAACACATTTATTTACATAAATAAAAACACAACTATCACTAAATTTATTTTTCAAGAAAAAATAAAATGATAAATAGTATTTAGAGTAATTGTTTAAATATATATACTACACACACTAATCTAGGGTTATTTAATATTTTCTTATCCAAAAAGCTTTTATAATCTAAAGAGATGGGCTATTTAAGCAAAGTTTTTATTTTTTATTTTCTCTACTTCATAAATGAAAGCTAAGAAAAAAAAAAAAAGCAATTTTTCTTAAAAGGAAGAAAACAAAAAAAAGTTCGCTAGTCGGATATTACAAAGAAACTATAATAATATATAAACTTTTAATCAATTAAGAATCTTTAAAATGACATTGCCACAGGTAAGCCTCGCTTAATAACATTTCTATATCTTGTTCATTCCATGATGTTGTTGGACAACTTTGCAAAAACATAATAATTCCTGTAAAATCCATACTTTCTAAAGTTGTTGCCCATTTCTCTAAAAACGCACAACAAACGTAAACATGGAAATCGTTTAATCTAGTATTGTTTTTGTTAATAAAGGAAGTGTTCAATCTATTTTTATCATTACTATTATCATAACTTTTAGTTAATTGATTACTATTAAATATACTGTTATTTCTCATTGTAGTTAAGGGAGAACACAAACTTTCATTACTCTTATCATGATCAAAATCATTACTGTTATCAATATTTTCACCATTATTACTTGTTATATCTGAAGAGCTCTCTGCTAAATATGTATCCCACATTCTCAAAACAACTCTCATAGGAACTTCTCTCATTAACAAACAATTCATCCATCTAAAAGCAAATTGAAAGAATTCAACTTGTTCATTAGCAAAGTGATCATACAAGACTGGATCAATTCTTTTACAAATTTTTTCTAATTTTGAGACTTGTTTAAGAATACCAGGCTGACCATGAACATAATTATCCATTATTGATTCTAAAAATCTATCAAAACACCAAAAAGTATCACTTTCCAAGCTGATGAAATCATTTTCATCCATATATTCTGTTGGATCTGTGTTTTCTATCTCATCCCAGTTCAATTTTTTCTTAGTATTATCATTTTTGTTGTAGTAATCCAACAAAAAAACTTGATAGAAAGTAGTACATATATCATTTATACCTTGAACATAACCTGTGGTAGGTCTTCTAATAGCCCAATAGTATAATATTCTTTGTAATGATTTTTTGACAGAAGAAAATTGATATAGAGCAATATCAGGATGAGTTCTTTTCAAATCAATATCAATTTGATGCCATGTTTGCTTATTCTTTTCATTAACTTGAATTATATTCATATCTGCATTTATATCACCAGTATCCCTTTTTATACTCTGAAGAATACCATTTTTATATGATTGTCTTTTTTGCTTAAGAATTAATTCATGTCTTTTAACATTTGGAGGCAAATATCCTAGTAATAATTTCCAGGTCAAAGATTTGTACTGTAGTGGGATACCGTGCCAACTGATATCTCTTAGCTCATTTAATTTAATATTCACAGATCCATGTAGTAAGTTTTGATATCTCGCAAGAAGTCTATTTTCAGTGTCATGTTTTATTGTTAGAGATGGATCAGTATCATCAACATTTGTATAAATTCCTGTTTCATCATTACTTATTTTTTTAGCTAGATCATTACTTTCAATTATCATATCTCGATACTCTACCATAAATAAACTATCATGTTTATTCACAAAGGAAGAAGAGGAAGAAGAAATAAACTTATCTTCCTTTTCTATAGTATATTCACCAACATTTGCTAGCCAATCATCATTATCATCTAGATAAGAATCTTTTCCAAATTTACGATTTTTGTTTTTTGTTTTATTAGAAGAGCTTTGGGTTGGTGTCAAAGACATCATCATTACAGAGTTTGTATTTGTTGATGTTGTTGCAGTTGATGAGTGTTGTTGATGGTTTTGTGTCATTAAAGAAAAAGTTCTATGTGGCTGTTCTTTAGAGATATTATGATGTGATTTGAGATTAATGGATGATGCAGATGAAGCAGTTGATGAAATGCTTCTCTTAGGTTTCAGTCTTGAAATATCCATATTATTATTTGTTTAAAACTTTGGAATCCAGATTTGAGATTGGTATTATAATCTTATCTTCCCTTTGTATATATACTTATATGTTTACTACATTTGTGCTGTTTAAAAGATTAAAAGTTACACATTTACAAATAACGTGTTCAAAAAAAAAAAAAACAAAACAAAACATTGTTTATAGCAAAATTATATCCGATGAGAAGCATCAACAAAATTTCAAGAAAGATCTCCTACAGGAAAATTAAAAAGAAAAAAAAGAAAATACAAAAATTTCAGAAATTAACAAAAAAAATCTATAAAACTTTAAACCAAAGTTTAACATAGCTTAAGTATGAGACTTTGAATAATGTAATCTGAAATTGATCTGCTTTTTATTTATATTTTGCTATCTCTCTTTCTTGTGCCTTATTTTTATTTTCATTTCTGGTTTTTTCTTTTGAATAAATATAAATAAATATATATAAATGAATAAATACATTAAGTTGAATAATAAAAATAAACTTAAATCTTAAAAATCTTTCTAATTTGAAGGGAAAAAGGAAACATGAAAAAGCAAAAAAAAAAAGATTAATAATAATCTAAAGCTTTTAATTTGCACTTGAAATGAATATAATATTAAACGTTATTCTTTTCTTGTTTTTTTTTTGTGTTTCTTTTTAATTCATGTTTTAATTCGTTATTTTCATTATATTTGAATTTTTCTTTTCTTTTTGTTAAATCATAAAAAGAAGCAAATAGATCTATTTACATTTACTTCTTTCACTTATTTTGTTTGTTTTTTTTTTTTTTTTGGGGGGGGGGGGTTTTTTTTTTTTTTTTTTTTTTTTTTTTTTTTTTTTTTTTTTTTTTTTTTTTTTTTTTTTTTTTTTTTTTTTTTTTTTTTTTTTTTTTTTTTTTTTTTGGGGGGGGGGTGTTTATCTAATATTTCATTTTTTTTTGTTTTGTTATTTTAAACTAAAATTTTCCTTATTCATTGTTTATTTTTTTGGGTTATAAACAAACTTTCTGTTTTTCAAACCAGCCCATTTGAATCTCTTAGTCCAGATACTTAAGAAGTATAATGCAGATAAGATAGAAATGGTCTTTAAACCCAATCTCTTTCTTTCATCTTGGAATGGATCAGCAGCCCAAGTTAAGAATTCAGTAACATCCTTAGCCATTTGAGAAGTGGTGGCTGGAGTACCATCTTCAAATTCAACTAAATCATCAAACAAAACTCTACCCATAGCAATAGCACCACCTGGGAAGTATGGGTTATAGTTGGAACCTGGAGGTAAAACAACACCTGCTGGGTTTTCTTCTGGGTAACCAGTCAATAAAGCAAAGACATAGTCGGCATTACCGTGTCTAGCTCTAGTGATCAAGGACAAATCAGGTGGTAAAGCACCTTGGTTGGCAGCTCTGGCAGCTTGTTCGTTAGGATATGGACCTAAGATGTTGTCAGCTAATTTACCGTTTCTCTTTCTTGGGTTACCATTTTCATCAGGTTCATCATCATATTCAAATTCAGCAGCCATGTCTCTGACTTCAGAGTTAGTGTGGGAAACACCAACTAAGTTTCTCCAATAGACTCTGTCTAAGGAGTGACAAGAAGCACAAACTTCTCTGTACACTTGGTAACCTCTTCTGATAGAGTTGTGATCGTAGGTTTGAGTGAAACCATTTTCTGGCCAGTTAAATTTAGGTGGATGTAAGCCATGTTCAGCAGCAGTTAAAGCATCAGCTGATAAAGTTTGGCTGTATAATAAGAAAGAGGAAGTTAAACCAACAGTGGCAACACAACTTTTGGTAACAAAAGAAGTGTTAATCTTCTTGAAGATACTGGAATAAGACATTTTTTAAAAATATATATATGATTATTGGTATATAAATATATTATTGTCGTATGGTTTTTTTTTAAAATTTTAAATATAATAATTTATTATTTTTATTTTTATTTTCTATTTCATTATAACTATAAATTGATTTTCATTTCAAATATTTAACCAAACAGGGAGTAAAAAACAGAAAAATTTTTAAACTTATTTTTTCATCGCCCAATAAAAATTTCATAAAATACAAAATAAAAAAAAGTAAAAAATTAAAAAAATTTTTTCCCCCATTCTTTCGCATTTATCGATAATTAAGTCATGTGACAAGGCAAGGCAGTACTTTAATTGGTTAATAATCATGTGATTTAAATTGAATTTTTAGAAGAAAAATGATAATCAAGAAAATACACGTGATCAATTTGAAAAAAATGTAAAACAAAAAAAATTATCGGAGATTTGATGTTGAAAAACCGGTAAAGTTTATTTGAAAAAAAGATCAATCCGAAAAAACAGAAAACGCGAAAAGTGTCTTCTTTTACCCTAATTTGAACAAATAATAAAACAATCATTGAAAAAAAGACCTTTTTTATTATTATTAATAAAGCAATAACTGGTACATCTAAATACATTTTAATTTTTTTTAAATATAAAAAAAGACAAAAAAAACATAACCGTACTTAAATATGTCTTTTAAAGATACCTATGGAAAATTAAACATTCAAGATGATAGTGCTCTTGATATTTTACATACACTACAAAGAATAACAATAAATAATAGTATCCTATACACTTTTATTGAACAAGTTACAAATTATATCAAACTGATGGCTATAAATAAGAATACAAACGAGAGTGAAAATGAAAAAATTAAAAAAAAAATTCTTGATATCATAGACAAAACATATATAATTCTTATGAAACTTTCTTTGAGAAAAAAAAAAAAAACACTGAATTATACACTAAATGTTTACAAGGAAACAAAATTTAATAAAAATAATAAAACATGGAAGAATTTTAGTAAAAAAGCAATGGAATATTTGGATAAAAGAGTTTATAGCTCAGCCGAAAAAGAGTTTAATCTTATTTATGATTTTATAGATTTAGAGTTTGCTTTGCATAATATAAACAATGATAGGATTGAAAACAATAAACTTACAAAAACAGAAAAGACAGAAATCATAAAGAATGTTTATAATTTTATTTTAAATTTTGATACAATGCTGATATCCTCTACAAGTGAATCAGGGAGTGAATATCTAAGTAATTCGGAAGAATGGTATAGCGCTAATGAGCTTTCAAATCATTCTACAACAAATCAAGAATATTTTGATAAAAATAGCACTACATATTGTTATTGTAACGGTCCTTATGTTGGCAGAATGGTTGGGTGTGATGGAATTGATTGCCCTATTGAATGGTTTCATTTTGATTGTGTCAATCTTAAAGAAACACCAAAAGATAAATGGTACTGTAAAGAATGCTTAGGGAGAAAATAGCAATTATACATTGACGTTTTTTTATTTTCATTTTTTTTCTATAAAAAAGTTTTTTTAAAAAAAAAATAACGCATTTGGGGGAAATAGAAACTTATATGATTTTTTTATAAAAAAAGATAATAATGAAAATAAATATAATTAATTGTTTCTTTTGAATGCAGTAGTTAGGGGATGGGTATGTTATATTTTATTTTTTTCTTCATTTTACAATTTAAAACCCTTATTTTTTTTTTTAAAGGATTAATATAGGGTTTCGCAGATTAAAAAAAAAATCGGTTGATAGATTACAAAAAAAAAAAAAAACATCCCTCTAATTAATACTTTAAAAAAGGTTTTTTTTATTTTGCTTTTAAAAGTTTTTTTTTATAGAAATTTTTTGTAACCTTAATTAAATCTTTTATTAATTGCTCATTAGCATTTTTTTTATAGAAATTTTTACTAGTAATTAATGATTTTTAAACTTTTTAAGTGATTTTTTCTATAAAAAAAGTATTATCCCTTGAAATATCTTTTTTACTACTAGATCTATTACTTTTAATTAAATTAATAAAAAAATATAAATCATATAAAAAGACCTATGAATTAATCTAATTCATAATATAACATTATATGCATAGCTTTTTTTTCTGTTTTATTATTATTTAATTCATAGTTAATATTAAAAAGGTTTTAATTATATATATATGTAAAAATACATAAATAAAACCATCATCAGTTTAATTAAAATGACAACAACTAAAAATATTCTTAGTACACCGGATTTTTTAGATCTTGGCCCTGCGCAATCAAAAACCTCAAAAATTCATGAAGAATATGACCAGATTGTCATTCCAGAAGTTATTAAACCTGATGGTCATTATGAAGTGATTAAATTTTCAATAGCAAACTATCAATATATTGAAGATAGAGTCAGTCGAACAGCTTTTAATCAATTAAAAGGACATGTAACAGGCCAAAATCATTTGCAAGTTTTAAATGGTACTTTTCAATACCTTGACAGTGCTATTAGACGTCTTTTGAAAGAATGGTCTAAAAAAGGTGTTATTGAGAGATTTAACATGGCCAGTATCAGAGGCTCATCATATGATTTCAGCATTTTACCTTTAAGAAACAAGCAACAAATCTGTGAACAAATGAAAATGACATCCACAGATATTTACAATCCTAGTGCATATGATAACCAAGTTGTTTCTTTTGAGTGTTTGATTGAAACAAAGTATATTGATAACTTGATGACTCTTTTATCTCAGCAAACACCGAATATTATTAGTGAAGGAAAATTTTTGACTGAAAAAAGAGATATAAAAGAGCCATTCTACCTTGTTGATACTTTTGAATTTGATGTTGCTTGTTGTAAGGAAAGACCTTGGGTTAGATTTGTATCTAACCAAGGTTTTATTCCTACTCATACTTATCCACTTGAAAGCAACTTGACAAATAGAGAAAAAAAACAATACTACAAAACTTACTTGACAACTGCTCAAAAAAAAGCTCTTAAAAAGAAACAAAGAGAATTGAAAAAATTAGAAAGAGAAAGAGCTAGAGCAGAAGGACAAAATGAAATTGCTAGAAGATCAAATAGAAGAAGTAGTAGTATTAGTATCAGAACGGTCCAGGAAAGAACTTTATTGCTTGCTAACATTGCTTCTGAAAATAATCCCACTGAAAAACTTGATAATCTACAAAGAGAAGAAGAAAGCATCAATAAACAAAAAAAAGGTATCGATGATCGTCAATGCACTTTAGTTTCTGAGACAGAAGTTGCTGATGATGAGAATGATAAGCAAAAGGAAGACGATTCTTCAGACGACCGTGAGTATGAGGAGATGCTCAGTGGAGAAAATTACCAACTAGAAAAATCATTTAAGATGATGAAACAGCTTGAAGCTAATGACAGTATCACCTTACTTTCAGATAATTCATTTGAAAACAACACAACTTTGCTTCTTGAACCATCAGCAAGCAAAAAAAGAGACAGAGAAGAAGATTCTGATGACTTGATGAGCTCAGATTTCTCAAAGATTCCAAAACTTAATCCTTCTTTGAGAAATGCTTTTAAAAACAGAAAATTAGGAGTATACTGCCAATCTCCTTTTTTCAATCAAGAAGACAAAGAATTAACCAAAGATGATAGCTACCCACCATGTATTGATGTTGCTGTTTTGTTACAGAATAATGCTTCTATTGAAAAAACTGAAAACAATATTAAACAACTGGATACTGCACTTTTGAGTGATTCATTGAGTTTAGAATTTGGCATCACTGATAACGAAAATGGCTTATTTCCAGGAATTGCTTCTCTGGAGTTGCCTGTAGATAATCAGTTTAAAAATTCTAGCGATTTTGAATATGAATTTAATTTAGACATTTAGAGATACCCTTATACAAAATAAATAACTCAATATGAACACAAATTTAACCAACTTTTTTTTCAAAATTTTGTGTGAGTATTTCACCAACGTGGTTTAAATAAAAAATAACACCCTGTAACACTATGCATCAATATATATATACTCTTTTTTTAAAAAACCTTTTTTTATTATTTTATAACATCAAAGACTTTTCTATCTTGTAAAAATTTTAATTGTATGTTATAAATTAGATAAAAAGTTATAGTTTAGAAAAATTTGCAAATTACAATAATTAATTTTTCTATACATATATATAAATAAACTTAATGTTTTCATTAAATAAAAATGTGTTTATAATAATAAAATTATATTTTAAACAAGAAATTCATATATAAACAACGGTTGCATTTTTGAAAAAAAAAAAAGATAAAAAAAATTATTGGATTTTTAATATAATCTATATAAATAACATTTTTTTATGTAATTAAAAGTTTAACTCTTCCACACAGATCTAAAGAAAAAATTGAAACATTAAAAAAGAAACACTTCAAAAAGTAATTTTTCAAGACTATATCAAGAATTTGTTATTAGTTTGACTAAATAGTAAATAAATTTTTTTAAAAATTTAATTTAAAAAAATATAAAATTATTGTTTAGCAAACTTATAAGTCCTTCTTCAAAGTACCTAAGAAAGCACCCTTTTCAGCTGGAGTTTGGAATCTACCCTTACCGAACTTAGAGGCAGTATCAATCCATTTCAAGGTAACTTCTTCTAAGGCCTTTCTGGAAGTGTGAGTGTACAAAGACTTTCTCAAAGTAACAACTCTCTTCTTGGTACCTGGAATAGAACCCTTGACAACAACGAAATCGTTGTTAACGGAACCGTATTGAACGAAACCACCCATTGGGGTAATGGTTTTTTTGGTTCTGTCAAATTCGGTAGCACCGTTAGATTCGTCATCAGCCTTACCAACTCTGTAAACCTTGTGGTTAATAGAGGTTCTGTGATGGTAACCTCTTTGACCAGCTCTGGCAACAGTCCACATAACGTGGGCTGGATGCCAAGCACCAATACAAGCAACCTTTCTTAAACCTCTGTGAGTCTTTCTTGGTAATCTCTTGGTACCCCATCTGTGGGTAACACCTTCAAAACCGTGACCCTTGGTGATAGCAATAACATCAATCATTTCATTTTGTTCGAAAACAGAGTCAACAGTGACGGTCTTTTCGAAGTGTTCCTTAGCCCATTGGACCTTGTCAGAAATAGAACCACCGTTAATTTGGATTTCAGCTAGGTGAGCCTTCTTTTGGATTAATGGAGTCTTCTTGACTTGAGTGTGAGCTAAGACTCTAACAACGGTACAGTACTTGGCGATTCTGGCTAATTCTCTCTCGATAGAAGCAGCATCGTTAGCGTACTTGGTAGAGTACTTGGTGAAGGCTTTCTTCTTAGACTTGTACCAGTTCTTGTAGAATCTTCTTCTGATTTCTTCAGATAAGTGTTCAGCCCAAACGGTGGTCAAAGATCTTAAACCTCTTGGAGTTTCAACGTAACCGACAACACCAACAACAACCATTGGTGGGGTGTCAACAACGGAAACAGCTTCAACAATTTCTCTCTTGTGGAACTTAGAACCTGGTCTGTCTAAATCTCTGACGATGGTAGTCATACCGGCCTTGTAACCTAAGAAAGAGGTTAAGGCAACAGATTTAGAGGAATCATCCTTTGGGAAAGCTTTAGCTCTACCTCTGATGGAGGTGGCTCTCTTTCTTGGCAAGAAACCTAAATGACCGTGTCTTGGAGCTTCGTATTTTCTGTGGGACATTGTTTGCTAATGTAATATGTGTCTGTGTGGTTTTTTAAAGTATTTATTGATTAATAATTACATATAATATTAAATGTACTATATATGAGTATTAAGAAAAAATTTCTCAATACTTTTGTTCAAAGTGAGACACATTTATTTTTTCATACTATATTGGAAAAAAAAAAGATTTGTATGAAAAAGCAATTTTTTAAAATTAAAATTTTTTTTCTAAAAAATTAAAAAAAAAAAACAAAAAAAAGTTTTTTTTAACAATTTCCTTTTACGGAATGTAACAAAAAAAGGAGGCTTTTTTAGTTTTTCCTCTTTAGCAAAAATTTTTTTTTTTTACATGATTATGCTTATAACAAAAAAAAAAAATAAATCACATGCCTTTTATAACTCCAATTGTAAATTTCTTTAAAAAAACATATTGATAGTAAAACTTTATCAATATTTAGCAATTTATTTTGATATATATATATATAAGAAAGGGTATTAATTTATTACATAGAAAGTATATAAAAAATGTACGTACTCATCAACAAATCGATACATCTGTTGTGTATTCTTATAGTTGTATAATTATATGTGTAGGTATATTTTTTTTAAATTTTTTTTTTTGTTTTGTTTTGTCATTTTTTTATATAAACAAAAAAAATTAAAAGCCAAATAAAATTCTATAGTTTAAAGAACGGATGTGCTAGAGCTTCTTCAGCTGTTAATCTTTTTTGATGATCATATACTAATAGATTATCTAACAAATCAAGTGCTTCTGGTGGACATTTGTATTGATTCTTTTCAGATATGTACTTGCTCCAAGGTTTCTTTGGAAAGTTCTTCATCAAACCGTTATATTCGTCAGGTAATAATAACCCGTATTTTCTCAAGTAAGCCATTAAATCTTCAGTACCCATTATTTGTGCAATCTTGATTAATTGGTTAGTATTAGAATCACCTTTGAATAGTGGTTCAACGTTGAACATTATACTTGCCAATACGCAACCAACACTCCATAGATCTAAAGAGTAATCATATTGTCTTAAATTGATCAACAATTCAGGACCTTTATAATGTCTTGATGCTACTCTAACATTGTATTCAACACCAGGATGGTAAAATTCTGCTAAACCCCAATCAATCAATCTTAGTCTTTTTCTAATTGGATCGTACATAATGTTTTGTGGCTTAACATCTCTATGCATTATACCTATAGAATGGGCATATTTCAAAGCATTCAATAATTGTTGGAAATAGTTTTGCATTTCAGGAATTCTAAAGCTTGGAAATATCTTTTTATGGTCAATATGCTCAATATTTTCAAAAATGAAAGCAGGAATCTTTGATCTTGGATCATGAACAATATCATATAAAGTTACAATGTTGTCACCACCAGTCAGATGGGTCAATATATGAAACTCTCTGTAAATCTTTTTCATTTTAACAGGTTTCAAAATCTTGATAACACATAATTTGTTATAATCTTGAGCAAAACAACCTCTAAACACTTCAGAATATTTTCCTCTACCAATCTTTGTTTTAACTTCATATTGGGATATTTCACCAAAATCAAAACTAACACTTTGTTCATAATCCCAATACTCTCTTGGTTGTTTAGTACAATAATCAGCATGCACCCTGGCAACAGAGTATATTCTATCTGCTGGAATATTTAAGGTTGTAGGTTTTAAATGAGTGTAATTTTCGTCAGCCATTTTTTTTATTTTTATATGTATTTATCTATATGTCTATATATTATGTTAATGAAGTTTTATTTGATTTAGAAAATATCTTATGAAAGTTTGGTTTTCTTTTTATGTTTTCTGTTAAAATTTTATATTTACTAAAAGTAACCTTAATAACTTATTCTATTACTCTATTTATGATGGCTTTATTCTAAAAGAAAAAAAGCAAAAAAAAATATGTTTAAAAAACTGGATTGGTTTTTTTTTTATTTGTTTCCCCTTGGATTTGTTTCTTTTCTTAGAATTTTCCTTTTTAAAAATGTAAATACATAAGATAACTTTAATCTTTTTTTTGAAGTGTGATATTATACAATTGAGGAAGGAAAAATTTTTTTTTTTTTTTGTTTTTCTTTTTCAAAAATGCATTAAAAGCCAATTGGAGATAGACAAACTCCGATAATTTTTATAAACAAAGTTAAAATTTATGGTTTAAAAGAGAAATAGTCAAATATAAACATTATAAAAAGAGTGATTCTGATTAATATCAAAACAACAACAACAACAACAACAACAACAACAAAAAGATAGATAAATATTAAATCATTCCTTTTATCTTAAAATTATTATCATTATTGTTCTTTTTTACTGATTTGTTTTTATCTTGTGACTTACATATCATAAAAAACATAATGAGTAGTAGTGTACATAGTGATTTAATATCAGTAAAATCACAGTCTAATTTACAGCCTACAAATAAGAAAGAATATTCTTTAAATGACCAAAATATACAAATTAATGTTACATATTCAAATGGAAAACCACTTCATTTAAAAAACATAGTATTGAAAATAGAAGATCAACAAGATTTTAACGATGCCATTTGGAAAAAGAAAGAAGAGTCATATAATAACAGAAATACATTTAAATGGCTAGAATATATAGATCCTAGGAAAATACCTACGGCTATGCTGAATTATTTCAATACTAAATATGATATTATAACTACTTCAAAACTTTCATCTCAATTTTTTCTAGAGAAATTAATTAAACAACAGAGATATATGCTTGTTTATTGTAAAAATCTGGGCAAATATTTGTTAGTATATTATAAATTTAATATTATTATTGATTATAATGATACTGAAAAGGAGTATAAACTTATCGAATTTCTTGATAAAGTGGAGATAAAAGCAGTTGAAATCAGTGTTGCAGATATGCTTATACAAATTTATAAGAATAATCAATTAGTTTTGAAAAAGAAGGATGTAATAAAAACGGAATATAAAAATACTTTTACTGATACAAAAAGTAATAGTGATAGCAATAATGAATTCAATTTTATAGATAATAATAATAATAGTAGGCACAGTGATTTTCATGAAGATAACTTTAATTATGATCACCAATTTATAGGAAATAAAGCCATTGAAACGCTGAAAGAGGAGTTAAAAGATGTAAATCTTCAAATGAAAGATATAATGAATATTAACAATAAATTAATAGAACAAAACAAGGCAATTAAAGAACAAAATGATATGATTTTAAAGTTATTGAAGGGTAAGTTTAGTTCAAAAGAATAGATCACGTGTAATATAATGCGGCTGAAAAAATCTTTTACTTAAAAAAAAAAGTTAACCGATTCTAACAAACAAGTGGCAAATTAATTTTTTTTTTTTTTTTTACCTCTGTTCTTTATTTCTA
>JAJMDL010000031.1:44016-116865 GCA_030573575.1 Hanseniaspora sp. CRUB 1602 | reverse complement strand
CAAAGTACTTCATCTACTTCTACAACTACGTCAAGTGCTTCCTCAACTAAATTAACAGCCCAAAGTACTTCATCTAATTTTACTGTTGCACCGAGTACTTCTTTAACCACACTAACAACCCAAAGTACTTCATCTACTTCTACAACTACGTCAAGTGCTTCCTCAACTAAATTAACAGCCCAAAGTACTTCATCTAATTCTACAATTTTATCAAGATCTGCAACAAGCATTTCATCAAGCACCACTTCAAATCAACCTGCAAACAGTACTATATCCACTTCTACAGCATCATTGAAATCATTGTCATCATCAGAAACATCATTATATTGGAATAGCACTTCTTCTACAAACACACCATTGACAGACTCCACATCATCATTGACAACAACTCAAACCACCTCAAATGGGTTTTCTTTGTCCTCAACTAAAGATCACAAATCATCTGAAGCTACAAGTTCAACTTCAACTGTTTCTCAAACAGAAGAAAGTTCAATAACTAAAACAGTCTCTACTACCAAAAGTACCACAATTACTTGTACTGAAATTAGTTGTCAAGAACCTGAAACAAGTACTTCTGCTTCTTCCACCACTACTCATTCTACAGCTTCTATTGATTCTACTAGCAATGAAGTTTCATCAACTAAAGCATCTTCAACAATTAAGAGTGCACAAGAAACTACTTCAACAAGTTTCTCTTATGCTAGTAGTTTTATTACTTCATCTGGTAAGACAACACAAAGTGTATCTCAAATTTCATCTGCTAGTGTTTCCACTCCAATTGGAAGCATTACAACTTCCATTGAAAATGCCAATGGCGGTTCATTATTAAATGCAAACTACTTGTTAAACGTTTTATTATTAATGATTAGTTTGGTTTATTAAATCAATTAAAAAGAAAAAAAACAAAAAAACCCCTTCTTTTTTAGGAGTATTATTAGTAACAATAATACTTTCCTCTCAACCCCCCCTTAAATATATACATTTATTATGTATATTAGTTCGTTATTTCCCTATTTCTTTATTTTCCTATTTTTATGTGTAGTATTTTCGTTAATTTTATATCTCGATAATATCATATTTAATCTTTATTGCTATAAATGTATAAATTTTTTATTTCTTTTATTCAATTAGCTACAGGTTGTTTTTTTTTTTTTGAAAAAAGACAACATATTTCTGCTATTAATCTAGTTGGAGTAAACCCATGGAATTAACTGTAACTATGCAAGGCTTTAATATTTTTTGGTTTTTTGATAGTTACTTTAAATAAACTATGTTTGTAAAGAATTAGCTCTAAATATTAATAAGCCTTTATTCTAAACTATAAAGTTATACTTTTCACTGATTCAAATTAATGTATACTTTAAGATCAATATACCACGTGATAATTTTATTAAAATTTTTTTTTCGTTCGACCTTCTGAGAAAAATTAAAAAAAATTTTTTTTTCGTAAAGAAAAAAAAAATATTTTAAAAAAACAACACATCAGCAAAACATTTTTTTACACACACAAATTAACACGAAAAATCAAATAAAGGGTGAAACATTTGATAAATTATTATTGAAATTATATTTAAAACAATTTTTTATATACAACCAAACAAAGAATAAAAAAAAGCATTAATAAAAATATTATTATTTGTATCTGTAATAAATTATTAAAAAAATAATAATAACAATCATTTAGTGTTACTAATTTTTTTTTTTTTTTGATATCAGTTATTTAACATTAATAATAAACAAATTAATATTGTATAATTTATAAATATATTAATTTATCTTTTCATTTGTTTTAAATTAGAGTTAAACCTCTTATCAAATTACTCATTACTATCCAAGTATTTTTATTCTTTCCTCCATCTTATTTCTTCCTTTTTTTTCAATTTAATAGCATATAATATATTTTATTATTTAATTTTTTAAAAAAACAAAAAAATGTCACACAAGAAAAGAGTTTATCCACAACAACAATTTCAATTATCTCAACAACAACAACAACCAGAAGCTCAATTTGTTTCTCCACCTGGGGCTGGTTATCCACAACAACCACAATCTCCTGCTATAAATGGTGCAGGCACATTTGTTCCTGGCTTACAATATCAACAACAACAACCTGTTGATGAATTACAACAAGGTTTTCAACAAATGAGTTTCCAACAGCAACAACAACAGCAACAACCTGCTTACCAACAAGTACCTGCTCAACAACAACAAGCTCCTACTTCTTATGGTGAAAGCAAACCAATGAATCAATTATATCCTGTTGACTTATTAAATGAAGTTCCTCCAACTATTTCTGATTTGAAATTACCACCACCTCCATTGGTTGTTCCTGTAAACAAATTTTCTACTCCAAATGGTGTTTTAGTTGCCAACAACTGTCAAGATTACATGAGATGTACTTTGAATGCTATTCCAAAGACAAACTCTTTGCTAAAAAAAAGTAAAATACCATTAGCTGTATATTTGCATCCATACAATAAATTAAATTCAGATGATGAAAATGTTCCTTTAGTTTCTGATGGTGCTATTGACAGATGTAGAAGATGTAGAGGTTACTTAAACTGTTTTGCTGAAATTTTAGCTGATGGTGTCAAATGGAAATGTAACATGTGTAACTTGACTAATGAGTTTATGATTAAAGGAAGATCTTACCAAGAAATCATGAACTTGGATCAATTAAACTACTCTGTTGTTGATTTTATTGCTCCAAAGCAATATTCTGTTAGAGCTGTCCCTCCAGCTATTTATTGTTTTGTTTTGGATTGTTCCTTAAATGCTATGCAAAATGGTCTTTTTGCCACTACTTGTAGAACCATTTTAGAATGTTTAGACACTTTACCAAACAGAGATGGAAGAACTAAAGTTTCTTTATTATGTGCTGATTCTTCTATCCACTACTTCAAGATCAAAGAACAAAACGGTCCATCTGTTGATGAAAATGGTGAACCTATTGTTCATCCATTCAAGGTTCAAATGTTTGATGTTGGTGATTTGGATGATCCATACCAACCTACTTCATCTGGTTTATTAGTATCTTTGACTGATGCTAAACAACAATTTGAACAGTTATTTGCTAAGTTACCTGAAATCTTTTCTACTACCACCAATGTCAGTTTCGCATTGGCTCCTGCTTTGAAAGCTGCCAAAGAAATTATTGGTAAAATTGGTGGTAAGATCATTGTTGTTTCAGCCACTTTACCTAACTTGGGAGAAGCTGCTTTGCAACCAAGAACAGAAAAACAATTTGTTGATACAAAGAAGGAATCTTCTCAATTATTAACTCCACAACATCCTTTCTATAAATCTTTCTGTGTTGATGCAAACAAACAACAAATTACTATTGATATATTTTTGGCATCTGAAAAATACATTGATGTTGCTTCTCACTCCAACTTATCCAGATTCACTTCTGGTCAATTGAGATTTTATCCAGGATTTTCTGCTAGTAATTTGGCTGATATTACTAAATTTACCAAAGAATTTAGCAAACATGTAAACATGGATTTATGCACAGAAGCTGTTATGAGAACAAGAGGTTCTCATGGATTAAAAGTTGATTCCTATTTTGGTCATTGTTTTGTAAGAGCTTCCGATTTAGCAGCTTTATCAACTTTCCCAAGAGATCAAGGTTATGTTTGTGAAATGTCCATAGATGAGACTATCTCTAAAGAATATGCATACATTCAATGTGGTATCTTATTGTCAACAAACAATGCACAAAGAAGAGTCAGAGTCATAACCATTTGTATTCCAACATCTGATATTATTGGTCAAGTCTTTGCATCTGTTGATCAATTAGCTTTGGTAAAATACTATGCATCTAAAGCTATCTCCAAGATCAATTTAGGTACATCATTAATAGAGATTAGAGAATACTTGGATAAACAAGTATTAGATATTTTACAAGTATACAAACAAGGAAACAGTACTATAACTCAAGGTTCCTCTTTGAAGTTATGTGCCAATATGAAGATGTTCCCCTTATTGATGCAAGCTCTGGTTAAAAATTTAGCTTTCAGACAAGGTGCTGTCCCATCAGACCACAGATCTGCCATGCTTAATGAGCTAGAATCTTCTTCATTGAGAGAATTCACATTGAATGTTTATCCGGATGTTTACTCTTTACATGACATGCCTGATGAATCAGGTTTACCTGATGAAGAGACAGGCGAGATTGTATTGCCAGACTGTATCAATGCGTCCCATGGAATGTTTGAGAAATATGGTTTATATCTGATAGATACTGGTTCTCAGCTATTCATCTGGGTTGGTGGTGAAGCTGTGGCTGAATTATTAACTGACGCATTTGGAATAATGAGTATTGATCAATTGCCTGTAGGTAAATTTGAAATGCCATTGTTGCAAAATTCTGAGTTCAATATTAGGGTTAACAATGTTATTGCTAGAGTTAGAGAGAGTGATGACTCATGCATTTACAAGAATATTTATATTGTTAAAGGAGCTTCCATGAGAGAGCCAGTGAATAACAACAGTCAAGAGTTGAGTTCCATGAGAACTTGGTTGCATAGCTTCTTGGTTGAAGATAGATGTGGTAATGCTCTTACATATAGGGAATACTTATCTTCATTGAATATGAAAGTAGCTAAATAAGAGAAAAATTTAAGTGGATTATATATATATCAAAAAAACAAACAACAAATAAATTGAAATATTTTTAATAAAAACATTAATATATTAGTATTTAAATTTATTATTATTATTATTATTTTTGATTTCGTTTTACTTAAATTTTATAACAGGAAAATGAAAAAGTAAATTGTTTAACGCGTTTCAGTTAAGATTTATAATGTTTTTATATGTATATTGGCTAACGTGGGAAAATGAAAATATGCTAAAAAAAAAAACATATTCGTAGCAACTATTTTTTTTTTTTTTTTCAGAAAGAAATAATTTAAATATACAAATACAAATACCAAGAACAAAATAGAAAACATATACATGATTATTTTGGTTACAAGTAATGCTTCTATTGGAGAAGAATACAATTCATACAGTTTTTTAACTGATCCATTTATTTCTGGATTTGGAAATGATTCTAATGATACAACTTTTATGGAGCCTTTCACATTACTGAGATGTATTGATGAACTAAATGATTCAAAATTAGATAAAATTGTACAAGGAAAAAGATCAAGACAAGATATATTATGTAATAAAGAAAGTCTTGTGGATACAGTGACAGCAAATTATGATAAAAATTGTATTTTAATTTGTGATTCACTTTCCACAATTTGTGAAAATATTGAGACTCTGGGAAAAAGACCATCTTTCATACATTTACACATTGAAATACCATTAAGTTTTATGCTGAAAAAGGAGAAAATAGCTTGTGATAAAGTGTTTGATTTTATTCAATTGAAAGAAGAGAATTTTAAAGATTATTCATCAATTTATAAAAATCCATCTATCAAGATATCTCTCCAATCCAATAACCACACTTTACTTGATAAAACAGCTGAGATTAGCTATATAAAACAACTTCTTGAAATTCCAATCTTTAAACATACAACACTATTAACAAAACAGGGTATTTCATCTCCACAACGTCCTTCGTGGGATGAATATTTTATGCAATTAGCAAATTTAGCTTCTACAAGATCAAATTGTATGAAAAGAAAAGTTGGTTGTTGCATAGTGTCTAAGAATAAAGTTGTTGCGACAGGATACAACGGGACTCCTAGAAACTTGACTAATTGTTTCAGTGGTGGGTGTAAAAGATGCAATATCACTACTGCAACCAGCACATATGTCACTTCTGCACCATCATTATCTTCTTCTTCTTCAACTACAGCAATGCCTTCTTCTAATTCTTCTTTTTCTTCCATTAATGGAGTTGAAAATAAAATTGCTTCTATGAACTTGAATGGAAATGGAGCTGTAAAAAATGTACATACACTTGGAACATGTTTTTGTTTACATGCTGAAGAAAACGCATTGTTGGAGGCTGGAAACATAAGGATTGATTCTGATTGTGTTCTTTATTGTGATACATGTCCCTGCATTACTTGCTCTGTAAAGATTGTACAAGCAGGTATTGGAGAAGTTGTATATTCTCAGTCTTACAACATGGATTCTGAAAGTTTTGCTATCTTTGAAGAAGCTGGAATTAAAATTAGACAGTTTGATCATGGTGGAATCAAAAAGGATTATACTTTTGTATTATAAAATACATTATATATATATGTTATGTTTCTTTGTAGACATATGGACCTGGTCTTTGTTCACAAATAAACTCAACTTCAGATAATTTTTTGCCAGCAAAACACATTTCCAACTTCAATTTATCTCCAGGATGCAATTCACCAACTCCTGAAGGAGTACCTGTCAAAACAATATCATCTTCTTCCAAAACCATAACATTAGATACATATTGTAAAATCTTTGAAAAAGAAGTCAACATCAACCCAGAATCACCGTCCTGTTTTAATTGATCATTGACAAAGAGTTTAAACTTGAAGTTTGTTTGGAAATCTGCTTTTGGGTCCAGTTTTGTTAAAGGAACCAAAGGTCCTAATGGACAAAAAGTGTCAAACCCTTTACCAATGGACCAAGGAAGCCCCTTTTTTTTAGCTTCATCTTGCAAGTTTCTTGCTGTAAGATCCAGAGATAACGCAACCCCTTTAATGCATTTGAATACATCAATGTTTTCAGCTTCTGAAGGTGGTATGTTTGATAGCTTTTGCTTGATCACTAAAGCAATTTCTAGTTCATGATGTGTTTTTATCCCCTTTGGCAAATAGATAGGAGAAGGATTACCTTTTTTGAGTACTGAAGGTGTAGTTTTTAGCAAATTGACTGACTTCAAAATATCTTGGGAGATTGAAGTTGAAGCTGGTGTAATGTTGATGCTTGTTTGACTCTGTGATAGTGGAGTTATAATAGAAGAAGTTGGTTTTAAAAAAAAGAATGGTTGTTTAGGAGTTGTGTTGTTTAATTCTTTGATATGTGCAGCATAATTTCTTCCAATACACATAATCTTGGAAGCCTTTTGGATATATTCATAACCGGACATGATATATGGTAATGTATAAGTTTAGTAAAAGATCTCTCAATGGTAATATTAAAAAGAAAAAGAATATGAATTCTTATTATCATTATCAATATCCAATCAAAAACATAACAAGTGAAAGTAAAAATAATTATTTTTGTTTTGTTTTTTTTTTGTTAATTTTTTTTTCCGATGCGAAAAGTTAACTTAAAAATTCATTTTAGTGTACCCGAAAGTCGCAAAAAACCCAATTAAACTATAGGCTAGAAGAAATAAAATAAAAAAAAGAGGAAAATAAATTCATCTATATATATAAAAGATTAGTATAATATTTTTTTTATTATTCATCAAGATTGGCAAAAGGGTTTTCACCATTTCTTTGATAATAAGAAGTCTCTCTGATTTTTTTAATAATCTCATCCACAAGAGTAGACGCTAATGGATCAATGGCAGCATGACTTGGATCTGTTAAGATTGCTTTCAACTGAAGCAAAAGACCCATACTTCTATCACCATCCAAACCACCAAGAATGACTCTGTAAAGATCAGCTGCCTCATTGCATTCTTTTTCATAAAAATCAACTTTCCGTTCCATATTTTTGATGAATTTTTTCTTTCTCTGTCTGAAATTGAAAGCAGCGACTCTATTTTTCTCCAAGATTCCCTTTCGTTTCTCATCCTCTGACAAATCAGGATGGTGCTTGATATCTGTTATAGTCATAGTCTCTAAGTCCTCACTTTTTTTAACTTTTTTCAAAGTATTTGATGATTCACTTCTAGGTTTTCTGCCTCTTTTCTTTGCTCTCTTAGGCGCATGTTCAGCCTCTTCCTTCAATTTCTCAGCCAATTCTACACCATTGATATCTTCACTCTCTTTACGTTCACACTTGACCTCAGTAATACTACCATTATTGTTATTAGTAGAGTTAGCTCCTGCATTTCCATTGAAATGAGCATTAATAATCTCACTATTATTATTATTGTTATGAATGTTGTTATTGTTAATATTATTATTGGTATTGTCATTTGCAGTGACGACACCAGTTCCTAGGCTGGATGGTTGAAGAATTCTTGGTGTCAATCCTGTTCTTAAACCACCCAAGGGAGTGTTCATTCCAGATAAAGTGAAATTGGGTAGCATTGCACCATTGAAACCAATATTGTTTAAAAAAGACCCTGGAGAATTCAACCCATTTGCAGAGGGCAGTCTTTCTGGTTGCAAGATGGACAAAGAATGGTTTTGCACTTGTTGTTGTTGTTGAGTCAGCTTATTTGAGGAATTGTTAGGAGTTGGCTGAATGTTTTGAGGTTGATTTAGCATTAAATGTTTGTTAAAATCATCTTGTGGAGATAAAGGATTCTTTTGAAGAGTGGAAAAAGTGTTTCCTGGTCCGGGAGTCAATTTCACTTTATTATTGGTTGAATTTTTAAGGTTCAATAGATTTGGATTATTGTATTGTTGTTGCTGTTGTGAGGAGTTGTTTGGAATAGGTTGTAAAAATGGCAAGTTGTTTGTAAAAAGATCAATTCGTCTCCCTCCTGGAGTTGTCAAGCCAGGAGAGATATTAGAGTTTTGACCATTAACACCAAAGGGCCATGGAGAAAAATTGCCATTAGAAGCACCGCCAGCGGAAATATTATCTTTCAAAAAAGACATTCCCATATATTTTTTGTTTCCTGGCAAATTATTATTAATACTTGGGGGGATTATCATGTTATTTTTTATATCCCTTGAAAGATTCATATTATTATTAGTATTGGCTGATGGGAAATTACTATCAGCAATTTTCGCTTCAGGAATTGAATTGGTATTAATATCGTTAGTTAAATTGTTTTGAATTTGATCAACATTCTGTTGTTGTTGGTTATTAGCAAGGTCAACACTATTATTCAAGGAAGCAGAAACAACCTTTTCAATATTATCATCTCCATGATCTGTATTTTCTTGTTCTTTAGAAATATTGCTATGAACAGAGACTGCAGAAGCCACATTGGAGACTGAATTAGGAATAGAATCAAAAACAGAACTTATTAATGACTCATTTGTTGTAGGATCATTATTATTATTATTGTTAATTTCAATGTTGTTACTTGGTGGATCTATAGCAGCTGTTGGTAATGGAATAGCAGTGATTAGATCAGTATTTTGGGGTTTGGAAACAACACTATTTCCATCCAAGTTAACAATACTGTTACTATTATTTTCTTGCAATAAAGAGTGTGCAGATTCGGTAGTAACAGGAACTTTAATAAGACTAGTGACAGAAGTATCTCCGTTATTATTATTATTGTTGTTAATTAAATTTGGAGTATCAGAAGTCATGTTGCTATTAATAATATTAACATTACTGTTACCAGAATGTAAAGAAGCACTACTTTCTCTAGTTCTTATCTTAAAACTTTGTTCAAAAGGATTAGGTTCAGTTTTTAAACTATTCATTTAAACTATAAATAACGATAAAGGAGAACAAAGAGGTAAATGTTTTGATAAAATTTAAATAATGGGAAAAAAACACACACAAAAAAAAAGAAACAAACAAATTTAGAATCAAATAATTAATTGCTTGGTAATTAAAAAAACTATAATCTCTTTGTCTCTTCTTATTTAAATAAACAAAGAAAAAAGGATTATAATTGAATATGCAATTACAGTTTAACTTTTTTTTGTTTGTTTGTTTGTTTGAAAACAAGAACAAAAAAAAAAAAAAAATTAAATAATTACGAATTTAATTGATGACGAAAGATTTTTTTTTTACAATTTTAAGAAAAAAAAAAAAAATCGAATTTAAAAAAAAAAAAAAATGAAAATCTTAACGTAAGAAAAAAAAAAATAATATAAGAAAAAAATTTTTTTTTTTTTTAAGGGACCTTTTTTGTGTCCTATTAATAAAATTATATACTTATATATCTCCCTTTATTATCTGATTTTAATTGTAATTTTATATTGTTATATATTTTAATCAAAAATAAATATAAATAAAATTTATATATATTATTATTTTATTCTATATATATATATATTAATATAATAAATGAATAAACAGAATGCAATAGTATAAAATTTTGTTGTTGTTTAAAAGTTAAATGGTTATTTGTCGGATATATGTTTTATAAAGTTTTTTTTTTGTGTATATTCTTTCCACTATTATATCCGATACATAATTAAGTTACTAAATATATAAACAATTGTTACCCTGCCAATATACATATACATTCTATCATTATTGATCAATTAACATTACCTGATTATACAAACAAAAATTAAAAAAAAAAAAGAATGAACATGATTGAAGATTTTATTATATTATTCTGTAATTAGTAAAATATACAAAAAGAACACACATTCATATTATTAAACAGAAAAAATTATATAAATATATATATATATATTAGTATTCATTTACCTTTTTTTATTTTATTTTATTTTATTCTTTTTCTATTCTCACTATATCCTATTGAATTACACATATATACCTGTGTTTATAGTTATTATATTCATTATATTAATATATATATATAACTGTTTATCTGGCTTCAAATTGAACCATTCTTTTTGTTCTAGCTTTTAGTAATATTCTATGACCACAATGTTTACATTTGACTGGATCGTTTTTACTTAGAGATAATCTAGAGGAGCATTCAGCACAGATGTATTTCAAAGTGGCTTCTCTGGCATGAGACATACCAGCAGCAGCGGCATCTAGATTGGTTGGGATAGAAAAACCTTCTTTAGACATTTTATTAGTATGATGTGTTTTTTAGGTAGTAGTAGTTATATATATAAAGAGAGACACGGTTGTTTTGAATGTTTTTTTATTTTGATTTTTGAAGAGACAATTAAAGTGTTTTTGATAAATTTTTTTTTTTTCCTTTTTAACGAAAAAAAAAAAAAATGAAAAATTAATTTTGAAAAAAGAAAAGTTTTTTTTTCTTTTGTCAAAACAGACTCGTGACCTAAACAGAAAAGGTATATAGAAAGAGTTTTTAAGATTCAATAAATAAAAAATATTATTTTATCAAAAGATTCATATACTTTCCCCATTTTAACTGTAACTATTATTAACATTATCATAACAATTATTGATATATAGGTATTTTATATATATATACATATATATACTATATATTAATTCCATTAAATACATATATTTTTTGTTGCAATGGTCAACATTGCTTGTCGAAGGAAGGTATTTTTTTTTTCAAACAATAAATATTTATGTTAAAAAAATTATTATCATTATTATATTATTACTATTATTATTTTTTGTTATTATTATTTTATACTACTTTTTCAACGGCATTTTCACTGCTGTTTGAGGAGTCAATATGGTCATCAATAGGAGCCATAGGTTCAGGTTGTTCTACTGATTTTTTGGATCTTATAGGCTGAGGAATAAACATAGTTCCTTCTTCATAAGTGAACTCACCAATTTGGGCAGCATCAGTACCCATTTCTTCTTCTTCTTCAGACAATCTGATTTGTAAAAATGGAATCTTGTTCATACCAATCAAGATGATATAAGTTAAAACACCAGACCAAAGCCAAACAGCACAACAACCAGCGATTTGGTAACCTAGTTGTTTGAAGTTACCATCTAACCAACCACCAGGGATTTCAGCTTCACCAGTGATGGAGATGTTGTTAGTGGCAAATAAACCAGTCAAAACCGCACCAATCAAACCACCAACGGCATGGGAAGTGAAGACATCCAAACCATCATCGATACCCATTAGATGCTTCAAATCCATAGCGAAATTACAAATGACAGCAGCGACAATACAAGTGAATGCAGCCCAGACAGGAGTGAAACCGGCCATTGGGGTTATACAAACAAGACCGATCAAAGCACCAACACAAAGACCTAGAGTAGTGAATTTCCCATATCTTAAGAAATCAACCATCATATAAGTGAAAGCACAGACAGCAGCAGCAAGATTTGTTGAAGCCCAGGAGATCCAAGCTCTGATTGTAGCATTACCAGCGGAACCAGGGTTGAAACCGAACCAGGCAAACCAAATGAAAACAATACCAAGGACACAAGAGGAGACAGAGTGAGGTTTGTATTTAGGAACCCCTTTTGAAGTTAGAGGATCATGTCTTTTACCAAGAGCGAAAGCATAAGCTAAAGCAGCAACACCAGAGCTCTGATGGACAGGACCACCACCAGCAAAATCTAAACAACCTAGTTTACAAAGCCATCCTTCAGGATTCCAATACCAACAAGCGATAGGACAGTAAACAACAGTCAACCAAATAAAGACAAAGATGATTAGAGGTCCCAATCTTGCCCTTTCAGCAGCACCACCAAGCATGATCATGACAGTGACAGCAGCGAATTGTAATTGGAAAGAAGAGAAAAGAATATCTGGAAGAGTAGAGACAACAGAAGGTTTACCCCAAAATTGCATGTTATGGTAACCACCAAGTTCCAAAGAACCAATAAACCCAGATTTGACATGATGAGAGAAAGCTAGAGAGTAACCTATCAAATACCATTGAATTGCAGTCACAGAAAGGGCTATTAGAGAACACCATAGTAGTGATAAAGCATGTTTCTTTCTGGACATACCGGAGTAGAACATACCGATACCGGGAACCATTAAGAAAACCATAGCTGCAGAGATCATCACAAAGACAGTGTCTCCCTTGTCATAAAGACTGTTAGGATCAGTAATAGTGTCTGACATAATTATACGAGAAGAAAGAAAAGATAGAAAAAAAGAAGGTGAAGTAAATAAATAATAAATAAATAGATATAAGAAAATCTATTTCCTTTCTTTTTTTTCTGTTTTTTTTTTCTTGTTTTTTGTTTTGGGTTGTATATAATTTTTTTATTTTCTAATATTAATACATTATTATATTTTTTAACATAATCATTTATATATATATATATATTTATCATGAATCGACATGATTAAGGAGAAATGTTGTTTATTAAAATAATTAAATATATAAACGATATATATATATATATATATATACATTTTTTATTTTTTAATCAGTATCATCTTTATATATCTTGAACTTCATTATATAATGATTCATTTCAAAAAACAATAAAAATTAAAAAAAAAAAAAAATATACTCATCTCAAATTTTTTTTTTTTTATTTTTTTACTACAAATGACGGCTAAACTTATAAAAAAATAAAATATTTGTAAGCGATAAATAAAATATAATAAATCTAGAAGCAATTTAATCTGCGTTTAATCTAAGAAAAATGTGATTTTGTTTACAGCTGGTGGCTAACGCTAAAAAAAAAAAATTTTTTTTTTTTTTTTTTTCTGTGTTGTATATATATATTGTATATAATCGAAAATGATGCAAATATATATTTTTAAGAATAGCCCTTTTTCTAAAAATATAGATAAAGCGATAATAATATTAGATTAGAAATAAAAATTATATATAATTATAAATGTGGCTGATTAAATATATTATTTAGAAATATATGCACAATATATAAATATGTTTAATTAATTAAAATTATATTGATAAGATTATATATGTATATATAAAGATTATTTATTTAATTAAAAGATAACATATATATATATATAATTAGTGAACATAATATCTTTAACTGTAGTGAATAAAATAGTAAAATATATGTTTACTTGTTGTATAATACTATAGTTATTTGAGTATATGTATGTATTAGATTCACATGACCACAATATATAATTAAATAAACAAATGTATTGATACTACTATATATATTTATTTTGTTTATATTCGTAAATACTCTTTTTTTTATTTATTTTTTAGTTAGTGCCTTTTAAAAAAAGTTGTTTTTTCTTACACACAAATAATAATACATACAATACATATTTTTTTTTGGTTTGGTTCACTGTTCGAGAGAAATTGGGGGAAAATTTTTTTTTTTATTACTCTTTTTTTTTTTTTTCCATTTTAGGGAAACAATCTTTTTTCTCTCGAACATTGAACAAAAAAAGAATAAATATATATTTTAAAATTATATTTCGATAAAACCTATATAATATAAATAAGGGATATTATATATATTTAATTCTACATTTATAACATATATTAAAAGATAGTTATTATAATAAACCATTATATTCTTCACCTACACTTTTTATATTATTTTACTTGTAAAAAAATGGTTTCTATTACTTTTAAAGATGTTGAAGATATCGGATTAATTCTTATAAACCTTTCAACATTCACTCTATTTGGGATGTTGATCTCTCAATGGAACTATGATATTCCTGTTTTATTTGATGCTAATGCTGATTCATCCAAGTTTGACAGTTTCCTTCAACATTACTTCAGTTTCAACAGTATCTCTATCTACACAGTAATCTTTTATGGATTCATCTATGGGTTAGGTTTATTAGGGTCTATTGTAAGAGTCACTAAACCTCATCCAGACTACCAATTGTTTGAGTATGGTACTTTTGTCTTAATCTTCCTTTTCCTTTGTGTCTTTTTAACTAATGTCAAGACTGGTATTGAAGCTTGTGGACATAGACAATGGGGGGATGTTACAGAGAAACAAGGGTTACAAGTACTTGCTGCTTCTAATTTGATCTTATTAGTCATTCTTTTGGGTGTTATCATTTTGCAAGCTGGTTTATGGTACACCAAGTGGGAGTACCAAAAGAGATTGAATGAATTCTATGAAGAAGAGAAAAAGAATGATGGTGAGAAAAAACAGCAACAACAACAACAAGCTAATGTTATTCCAAAGGAAGAATTAGAGACTATCACTGAAGAACAACCAAAGAAAAAGTCTTCTTCTGTAAAGAAAAGAGGCTCCAAGAAATAAACAAAGAAAGAATAAAAAAAAAGAAAGAATAAAAGAAAAAAATAACAACAATATAGATGTTTCTTAATAAAATAATTAAAATTTAATCTTACAACAATATATTAATCTATATACATTTATTAGTTTATATATATTATCATTAATATTATTATTTTTTATTTTTATTTATGTACATGATTTTATTTCAACAATACCATCTTACTTACCATTTGTAAACACCACCAGTGACACCATGGATTCTCTTTGGCAAAACTTTCTTTTCAGCTCTAACCAATTGATTGACCTTCTTTTCATACTCCTTTCTTCTCAATGTGACAGAGGAATCTTTCAAAATACATTTCACATGGATCCAAGCATGCTCCAAAATACCATGTCTTCCTCTTCCTTTAATATCAATCTGTTTTTGTCTATAACCATCATCTCCAACCCAGATCTTATCTAGATATAAATTATCTTTTTTAATTCCAAGACTCTCACAATCTTCCAACCCTTTCTTCAAAACATCTGCGACAATAGGACCTAGTTTTTTTGTTTGAAACTGCAGCTGTGTGATTGCTTCTTTAACAGTGAAATGGAACTCATTGTTGCTGTTTCTATACTTGATAAGCTTCCATTTGTTATGCATACCAGCATTCAATCTTGTGTAATTCTTATGATTCAAAAATGATAAAAACAAAAATGCTTTCTTAGTAGAGGATTTGATTCTATAGGATTGACAATATAGAGATGGTTCCAATGCTTCCAATTCATTCTCTGTCAAATTCAAAGTGTAACCCTTCCCATCTAAAAAGATTGTTTGGCCTTGTTTGAAAAAACCTCCGTTTTGCAAACAGTTTTGTTTATAAAGTTTTTTCTTTAAATCTGAGATCAAATTTGATTGTAATAAGATAGGTTTTGGTAACATTATTGGGACTCTCAATTTTTTAAAATCTGTTGGTCTCTTAGTTCTTCCTACTTGCATTTGTTCTCTCAACTCATTGTATCTTGGATCATCTTTGAAAGAGCTTATTGGTTTTTCAGCATCTTTGCCATCAACATCCATTCTCATCTCTTTAGCTGTCGCATCAACAATATCATTATGTTCACCTGAAATATCACCAAACAAAGAATCCTGTTTTTCTTTTGTCTTTTCTAAGACTTTACTGTTATTGTTTAAAAAAACTGGTTTAACAGAGAATTGTCTGTTTATGTTTATTAAAATACTGTTCTTGGCATTGTTAATACTTCCTGAAGTATGTTTAAACTTGATAGCAGACAACATTGTTTAAAAAAATTATAATTGTAATATGTAATATCAAGTTTAATTGGTCTATTATTTGTATTAGTATTTGTTAAATTACAAAAAAAAATTATATATTTTTGTTAATATTTGATTGAAGAGAAAAAGCTGAAAATTTTTTTTTCTTCTTTTCTTTTTTCCTCCAATACTGTTTTGAAAAAAAAAAAAAAAAAAGAATAATATATCCGATGATATATACACGTGATTTAACTCTAAAAAAATATTTACTAACAAAATTTATTTACTACGGGACGCGTTTGTTAACTGTCTCTTTATTTTTTTTGTTTCATTTCAAAAAGTTTCTTCCATTTTTTTTTTTAAAGACAACAAATATTTTTTTGTTTATACATGTAAACCTTTTTAATTAATTAAAAATTGTATCTTTCTTTTCTTCAACAAACAAATTCAAAAACAAACCAGAATAACATATATTTATTTAATTACCCTTTATCATTATTATTATTTCATTTCTTATTTTGCCATGGAAAATACAGAGGAAACAAATGTATCAAAAAGAGATCTTCACAAAAGACTATCTCAAATGGAGTTTGAAATCAATGTGTTAAACGATATTCTGACAGAAAATATTGACAGTTCAAAGAAAAAAAGATTAGCATCAAATGGGTCTAGAATCATTTCTGATGATTTACACTTTCTTGAAGAATCAATTCTGAATGACAAAATAGATTTTTCTCAAAATGGAAAAGAGGATATTAAGCCTGATTCTCCTACTCATAACAAAACAACATCTCAAACTAGTCCTGTAAAAGCTAATAGTGATTGGGTTGTGTATACAAATCAGGAAGGTAGAAGAATACATGAAATAACTGTTAAACAAAAAATTCTGGAGATTGAGAAGAATCCTGTCTTTGATAGTGAAATCGGGAATGAATCTGAATCTCCAAAGACTGCTACTGCAAAGACCCTTAGTGTCCCTATAAATGTTGTTATATCACCAAAGAAAACAAAAAGTTTGGAAAAAATTCCAACAGAGATTTCGGAAAAAAAACAGGAGGTTAAAACAGTCAAACTTAATAATAATAATAAAGATGATGATGCTACAAAGATGTTTAAGCCTCAAAAGGATTCCATTTATAATAACCAGCCTAAAAAAAATCCTTTTAGAGTTGTTTCTGTGAAAACTTCTGAGCCATTGAAGTATGAAAAAGAAAGTAAATCTGATTTTAATACTCAAGGGAACAATGATGATGATGAAAGGACTGCTTTTATTGCTAGATCCCCATCTCCTGAACCAACACAATCACCTCCAGAAGATGTTGAAGAGATAAGAAAGACTTTTGAGGAGATTGAAATACCTTCTGATATGGACATCATGCTTAGTTTGCATGACCATTTGTGCAAAAAGATTAACAAATTGATAACTGAAATTGAATATGTGGATAAGATAGTAAACAATCACTATTCTTATTCTTTAACTTTTGATGAATTGAATCAATTCAAAAATGGTAACAAAATATTGAAAAACTACTTGGACAAGAAGTACAAGCAAAAGTATGAGCTTGAAATAAGGCTCTCTTCCAAATTCAGAAAATTGAAAAACGAAGACAAAATGAATGCCAGCTTGTTTTTCAGTAACAGATAGGTGAATATATAAAAAAAAAATAAATCATGTAAAAATATAAATAATAGTATATATATGTATACTCTGTATTATGTCTGGCTAATTATTTACTTCACTCACTCACTTTCTTTCTTTATATTATTTCCAAGAGCATACCGTTTTGTTTAATTTCTTTGTTTGGACATAGAGACGACATAGAAAAAGTATCAATGATAACAGATTCATCATCATCACTGTCATTATTATTTTCATCATCTCTATCACTTCTACTGTTCATGCCACCACTCCCACCTTCATTCAGATCTATGTTTCTATCATTTCCAGAATAATATGAGTGTGCAGATCCAGAACCATTATATTCTGTTCCCATGAAACTAATCTCATTGGAGTCATTGAAAGGGTTTGATTCATTAACTATATCTCTAGCAGATTTCTCCACAATAACTGGTGGTTGCAACTCCTGTCTCCCTTTAAAATCAAACTCATCATTGAAAGGGTCTACTATCTTAGAAGAACCCCCATCTTTGCTTTTCAAATGACATATTTCTAGCAGTCTGATGATTGGATTGTTGGAGGATGGGGAAGGTGTGGCATAATATTGTAGAAGATCAGATTCCTCAAACAAGTTGACTCTACGGCCAGAATAGTGTGAAAATCCATCATTTACAGGGTTTATTGTATCAATTTCATCACCATCTATTTCACTCTTTGTTCTTCCAATCGATGTTCCTTTTGAAGAAGAAGATGATGTTCTTTGTATATACCATTTCAAGAAAACCATTGAAACAAAAAGGGCACCAAAGACACCACCTAGTGTTCCTCCAATGATGGCTCCCAAGTTTCTGTGGCTTTTCATCTGAGTGTTTGTGAACTGGCTTATGACAACCATGTTTTGAGCTTTTACATTGCCCTTTAAGTAATTGGTGTAATAGGCAAGATCCGTTGTTATTGTCGCTGTTTGTGGCTGTGTTGTTACGTTTTGTAAAACCTCCATCACTGTTGAAACACTAGTTGTCGTTGTTGCTGCCCTTTTATTATTATTATTATCTATTTTTCTTTTCTTCTTATCATTATATTTGAAATGCTTTTTTTCCATCTTGCCTCTTTTCTTCTTTTCTTTCTTATTATTACTGTCTGTATCTGCTGTTATTATGTAAATTTGGGTATATTCATAATTATAGTTTGGAAAAATCGTTGTAGAGGAGAGGAAAAGAGGTGTTGTCAAAGTTGTTCCCTGGTTTTCACCAGTAAAAGTGCTTGTAACTGTAGCTATAGGAACACCTAAAGTCACAATTTGTTCCGAAAGTGTCTTTGTTGTAACTTCGCTGTTGGGGAGTGTTTGTGTTGTCACTTGACTTGCATTGATTATAGTTATTGTTTGTATTTGTGAAAAAATGTTTGTTACTGTTTGTGTAGTTACAGTTGAGGAATTACTTTCTATCGAAGAGCTGTTTCCTGAAGATGTACTAGAAAAACTATAAGAAAGATTAGTAGACCCAGATGATGAGGAATTATTTGCAGAAGAAGTTGATTCTAATATTGTTGTTGATATCCCAGAGCTGGCTGATGAACTTCCCCCACTGCTTGTAGATTTTGCAGAAGAGGAGGAGGAGGAAGAAGAAGAAGAAGAAGAAGATCCAGATACATCTGTGGTATAAGTGGTTAAATTATAAGTTTCACTATTACTACTATCCGTTCTTGTACTTGATAATGAACTTGTCATAATAGCCGTACTTGTGCTACCACTGTTACTATTTGTTGTAGATAGATATGTATTACTATTATAGGATGATTCACTACTCTCTACAGTAGAATTATAGTCCAAAGTACCCATTTAAAAATAAAAAAATATTGTTTATGAATTGATAATACTTTAATAACAATAATAATATTATTATAAATGTATTATAAAGAGGAAAAATAATATTAAAAAAAAAGTGTAAATGTAGATTGAAAAAAAAAGTTTAAATCAAAAACAAATACTTGTTAATTATATTTATAAAGCACAATAAATGTTTTATATATATAAATTTTTTTAATATTAAAGTTTAAATAATAGTAATAATAACCGGTTGTAATAATGCTAAATGTTAATGCTTGGTTTGTAAAAAATAAATTCAAGTATAATTTTAATATATAAAAAAAACTCTTTTAATTAAGTTTATAAATAAAAGTATTTTATGTTTGTCCCAAAAATAAATTCTAAAAACGGATGAAAAAAAAAAAAAGAATGAAAAAAAAAAATCTAGAGCAAAAAAGAAAACACATACCGATCTGGTAATGTATTTCCCCTTTTTCAGTGTATAAACTCCGATATATTTTAAGCTATTTTTTTTAAAAAAAAAAAATCATACAATTCCTTCTATAAAAAGAAACTTTTTGATTTTTTTAAAATATATATATATATATATATATTTACAACAAAGGAGATGATTAATGAAATTAGAAGAAGGGTACTTTTGAATTTTTTATGATTTTTTAAAAAAAAATTTAACTGTTCTATATAACCTTAAATATATATATATAAGTTATTTATTTAACAGTTGCATAATGAAAACAACAATATATATATATTTAAACAAAAAAAAAACATATAAAAAATACATTCTTTAATTTTCAATCCTATATAAATATAAATATTAATTTTTGAACTTTTTTTCTTTTCTTTTTTACTTATTAAAAACATGTTTAATACATATAATTTATATATTTATTCAAAAGTTCTCTTTTTACCTGTAGACTTGACAATAGCAGCACTGGCTCTTTGAGCAGATGCTAGAGCAATGGAACTCTTGACTCTTCCGTTCTTGTCATTGTTGTAGTGATCTCTTTTAACCCTCTTAGCTGGTGGTTGTTGACTTTCAGCGCTATATTCTCTTCTTTCTCTCTTGTTATTATCATTTGTATTATGAGTGTTGGAGATGTCTCTTTCTAGATTATGACTACCTCTTTGTTGTTGTTGAGGTTTTTTCTTAACATTTCTTTTTGATCTATCTTCACCGAATTCCATTCTTAGTGGTCTTCCAGCCATCTTATATGTGCTCTTATCCTTTATAGCTTTAGTACAACTCTCTTCATCAACAAAATCTAAGAAGGCAAAACCTTTACATTTACCAGTATCCTCAAAAGTGGCCATTCTAATTCTCTTGATCTCACCACAATGTTGGAAATGTTTTTGTAATTGTTCATCAGTAGTGTCAAAAGATAAATTACCAACAAAAAGAATCTTACTTGGAGGATTTTTACTGTTGGCAATAGGATCGTTTTTGTCTGGTCTACCATTGTAGTTTTTAGCATCTTTGATCAACAAGTTTCTTCCATTCAATTCACCTTCACTCAATGCAATAACTTTGTTTTTTTGTTCTTCTGTGGCAAAATCCATGTAAAGGAAACCCTTGTTCTTTATTTGTTTACCATCGTTTTTGGCTAATGGCATATTTACTCTCACGATATCTTTTTCTTCAATAATGTCAACTTTAGCGATAATGTATCTTTGAATATCTTCTTTGATTGTGTCAAAGGATAAGTTACCAATCCAAACACTATGCTTGACAACCTCCCTTTTCTCTCTCTTTGGCTTTGTTTCTTTTTCTTCTTCTGCTTCTTCAGTGAAAGCAGCATCAGCAGCTCTTTGTTTTTCATTTTCAGTAGTCTTTTTTTCTTGAAGTTCTTGTTCATATTCTTTGATAGATTCAGGATCAATGTTGAATTTTTTATTGACTTCTTCTAAAGTGATTTTACCTCTTCTCAACAATCTTTTTTGTTTTTTAGATAGAGGGACTGAGGCAGATAAATCAACTTCAATTTCATCACTAGCTTTTCTCTTTTTTGTTGGGTCTAATAAAGCTTTTTCGACTACACTTGTGGAATCAATTTGCTCAATTTTAGTAGCTTCTCCCTCACTGTCAGACATATTTATAAAAAATAAATAAAAATAATTATATCTGTGTTTATATATTGTTACTTACAGGTTTTATATAAAATCTATTATAATTAATAGATTTTATATCATATATATAAAAGTGAATATGTATATATTTATATGAAGTTTCACTTCTAAATTGTTTTTTTTCTTCTCATTTTTTTAAAGAAAAAAAAAAGTCACAAGACGTTGGCGACATCCCGTTTAGGAAATAACTCAAAAGGAGTTAAAATATATATAATATATACACACAAAAAAGCAATTTTATAAAAAAATATTTTTAAAAAAAGATCATATATATTTTATAAAAGATTATTTAATATATTATTAAATTACCTTCATTTTTCTTATTTATTATTATTATTATTATTACTTGATATTTATATATAATTTCAGATTATTAATTTGATAGATCCTAAAAATTTATATATTATTACTTTTTAATTGATTGAGAATATCTGTGATAGAATAGATTAGATATAGTTAAACTTACTATTCCCTCCCGTAATCCCCTTTTTCTCTAAGCAAATCTGTTGAAATTTGATTTAATTATTATTTTTTTTATCACTATTAGTTTTTTGCTTTTATTGTTATGTTTTTTTTTAACAAATAACACAACAACCACCATCTGATTTCTTTGATGGTGATGGCTTAGCAGCTTCAACAGGCTTTTGCTTGACTACAGGAGTAACAGCTGGTTCAGCCAACTTCTTTTGCTCCAAAGTTTTAGTATCAGCTTTTGGAGTTTCCAAATTTTCAGTGATAGCTACTGGAGCAGCAGAAACACCTTCTTGTTTAACAGGAGTTTCAACAACGTCTGTTTGCTCCTTTTCAGCCTCTTTTTGTTCCTCAGCTAACTGGGCATTAAGCTTATCACTTAATTCCTTTTGGTCAACATTGGAAAATTCAGTGAATGCAGGATTTTTGATATCAGGCAATTGAACACCAGGTTCACCAGCTAGAGATGATGGATTTTTTCCAACATCACTTTCTGGTTTTACTGGTTGAATAGTGACTTCGCCGTCAGGCTTAGTAACTTTGACATGCTCTTCTACGAAAGCAGCATTGATTTCTTTTCCTTCAGCTTCTTTTTCTTTTAATAAGTTGGCATTCAATCTATCATTGATTTCCTTTTGATCCATAGTTCTTATTTCAGTAAAAACAGGGTTTGTTGGGTCTGCTATTTGCACACCTGGTTCACCTGCTAAGGATAAGGAAGTAGCTGGTTGTTCAACAGGTTGAATATGGAAAATTGGTTCTTCAGCTTCTTTCTCTTTTGATAAATTGTCATTCAATCTATGGTTAAGTTCCTTTGGATCTATAGTTCTTATTTCAGTAAAAACAGGGTTTGTTGGGTCTGCTATTTGCACACCTGGTTCACCTGCTAAGGATAAGGAAGTAGCTGGTTGTTCAACAGGTTGAATATGGAAAGTTGGTTCTTCAGGGTTTATCTTCTTTTCTTCCTCTTTTTCATTATTTAAGTCAGAGTTTAACTTTTCGTTCAAATTCTTTTGATTAGCAGAAGGTTCAAATTTGGTGAAGGCTTCTTTAGCTTCCTCATTAGTAGGAATTACAATGGAATTGGCAACATGGGCACGTTCTTCAAATAAGTTAGGCGTAGTAGTGGATGAGGTGGCAGTGGTGTAGGCATCTTCATCTTCTTCTTCTCCATTTTCAATATTCTTATTCTCATTTTCATTAACAAATTCTTGTTCTTCAGATAAAACGATAGTTTCACCAGTCTTTTTGTTTCTTTTAACTTTTCTTTTAACTCTTATTCTCTTTTTGCCTGCGGTAATACCAGTAGCAGTATTATTACCTGGAATCATAGGCAAAACAGATTCTGGAATGAATGATGATAATCTTTTAGAGTTTTCATCAATCTTTACATAATTGTTAGGTTGATTAACAGCAGCATTTTCTGGTACTTTAGATTCAAATCTTGAGTCAATAGTCCACTTGTCATCAACAATATACTTGAAGTAGAAATAATCACCAGTTTTTTCTTTCTTAATAGCTTTATGAATTAAAGGCATAGTTAAAGAAAAAGAACCATCACTTTGAGGTACTAAGTGAGTAACTTTTTTCCATTTACAGAAATCCCCAGTGACAATGACATCCTTTGGCCCAGATGGGTAAGTGAATGTGATAAATTGATTTTGAACACTCATTTTTAAATTTAAAAAAAAAAAAAAAAAGTATATATTAAAATGTTTATATAAGGTTTTTTTTCTTTTTTATCTTTCTTGGTGATATATAGAAAAGTATTTTTACATTTAGACTTAACTAAATAGTATATTAGTTATTAAATAGATAAGTGCGTGCTTCAAAGAGTTTTCTAAAACCAGCGTGTTGAACAAAAAAAAAAAAAGGAAACCCACCAAAAGAATTTTTTTGCGTTGCTCTCCCCTGTTTTTTAAATTTTTTTTTTTCTTCAACATCTTTTTTTCGCTCTCTCTCTTTCGTTGTCTTCCCTGTTTTCCTCCCCCCCTTTATTAATTTTTTTTGTTTTTGTTTTACCCCAACGCTACCATAATAATCTAAAATTAGAAATACTAAAAAAAAAAATTACCACCAATAATATTATATCGGATTTAATTTATTAAAATCTTTTTACACATAAACACATATTTTTTTTTTCATTAAAAAAATAACAGTTGGTTAAAAATATTTATATATGGATATAAGAGAAAGAGAGATGAACAATATTATATAAACATATATTTATATTCATATATTAAGATAATGATATTTTTCTTTAATAATTACTTATTTTAAAAATAAAAAATCAAATATTACAACTAAGTTATTGAGAGTCCAAAATAGATATAGAAATCAAATATATATGTAATTGTTTGAAGAAAAAACAAGATAATTATCTATAGATGTTTTTTTTTTTTAGTTTTAAGCGTCGGGATTTATTTATTTCCTTTTTGAAAATGATTTTAACAATATAAAAATGATATCTCGGCTTTCGATAAGGGTTTTTAAAATTAAAATCAATAAAAAATATATGTGATAGAGAAAAAAAAGATTATATTTAACTTTTAAATTATCAATTACTCATAAAAAATGATAGAAAAAAATAATTGATGGTGTAAAAGTTATTTTTGTAATTTAAAAAAACCTAATCTTAAAACGATGATTACTTATAACAAGTATTTATTTGTTTATGACTGATATCTATTAAATTATCTTTCTAAACTATAAATTATTCCGATTCTACTTAAACATATATATATAACTTTTAAAAAAATTTTTTTTTACTTATTTATTAAACATTTAAAACATATAATTTAAACCAAATTTTCTTCTTCTTCTAATATGTCTGATTATTCAAATTTTAAATCTAAATTTGAATCAAGAGTTTCTATTCATGATAAAAGAAAAAAATCCGGTCATTTTGCTAGTACTTCTGGATTACCAGATTCTCTTAAAAAAGCAGAAAACGTCGTCTATATGGCTGCTGGACGGCCCTTTGAGACTCTTTTCCCATTCAAAGAAATTAATGTAGAATACAGAGACACTCCTGGAAAATTGGGTGTAAAAGATTCTTCTTTTTCAAAAAGTAATAATGAATCTAAAAATTTTTTTACTATTCCAATGTATAAGGAAACTGAGGAAGAAAATGATATTGCTACTTCTTTTCAATATCAAGTTTCAAAAGGGGCTCCCGAATTGCTATTGAAAACAAGAAAAATTATTGAATCATTAAATAAACCTGGATATAAGGACTGGGATACTGTTTTGACTTCAGGATCTTCTGATTCTATGAATAAAACTTTTTCTCTTTTGGTTGATGAAGAAACTACTGTTCTTTGCGAGGAGTTTACATACCCTAATGTTTTCCATAATTGCAATTACTATGGTGGTAAAACAACACCATTGAAGATGAATGTGACTGATAATAAAGAGAAACAAGGTATCAATATTGAGTACTTACAAGATTTGTTGGAAAATTTTGAACAGCGGTTTCCAGAAAGAAAGAAAAAAAAATGTGTTTTATACACAATCTGCACTGGCCATAATCCAACAGCTTTAACAGAAAGTTTTGCTAAAAGAAAGCTGATTTATGATCTATGCTTGAAACATAACGTTTTTATTATTGAAGATGATCCATATGGATACTTGCAACTACCTAAATTTGACAAAAATCAGCCTTTTAATAACCCATATGAAAATGGGTTCATTTCTCTGGAGAAGTTTACTAAGGATTTGCTTGTACCAAGCTACTTGACTTTAGATACAGAAGGAATAGTTTTGAGATTGGAGACTTTTTCAAAAGTTGTCTCTCCAGGTATGAGACTTGGATTCATTGTTAGTAACTCTTTTTTCACTGAAAGATTAGCTAATATTAGTCATTTGACAAATAGAAATCCATCAGGTGGGTCAATGTCTTTTTTAAACAATTTTTTAAATACTATTTCAAACAATTATAAAGAAAATAAAAATATTAACTCTGATATTAAATGGACTGATGGTTGGGTGGATTGGTGTATGAAAATTGCTTGTGAATATACACATAGAAGAAATGTTTTATTTAAAGCAATTTATGAAACAAATGCTTACAAAAAAAATTTGTTTTCATTATTAGAGCCATCTTGTGGTATGTTTGCTTCAATTGTCATAAACTTGAGACCTGAATATTACATTTTTGATAAAAATATTGATGATGATGATAGTTCAAAACAAAATAAGATCAATAAAATTAAAAGAGCTATGGACTATTTGTTTTGTTGTATGTTAGAAGCAGGAACAGTTGTCATATTAGGTTATAAAATGACTCTTTCCAAGGAATTCTCTATGGAAAGGGCAACATTTATGAGAATCACTTTTGCTAAAGCTAGTTCTGAGGAAGAATTTGTAAGAGGTGCTAAAGGTTTATCTAATGGGATTGAAACTTTCTTTGAAGAGTACATGACTGAAAAGGAGAGATGGAACTTACTTCCTACTGGTTTAGAAGGTATGTAAAATAATATATATATATAAGATAATAATTTAAACTTGGTTTAATTAAAAAAAATGAGTTATTTCCTTATTGGGAAAAATATGCTTTTGATAAGACTAAAAAAAAAAACCATTAAAATTTTTTGTTATCTTATCTTTCATACATGTGACTCATTTATTCCGGTGATAAAATACTAATTTTTATTTTTCTTTACTAAACAAACAATACAAAAATTCCGAAATCAATTTTTTTTTGTTTTTTTCAAATGTTAAATCCTATCTCTGTCGGTGTTATAAAGAAATAGGATTTTTCTTAAACTCCGGTTTCCTTTTATGAAAATATATATATATATATATATAAACTTGTTAGTAAAGATGTTAACAGGCAAAAGATAAAAAGATAAAAAAAATAGTATATATATAAATATTGATATTGTTATTAAGCGTCGGCATTTTTTTTTTTACAAAATTTGTAAAGCAAAAAGTGAAATTTAAAAAAAACAAATTACCTTGGTGTTAAATTTCACCTACTTCCTTATATTGTTTTTTTTTTTAAATAAACAAATATATTTTTTTTATCTGTGAAAACCTTCATTCGTATAATTAATAACTATTTAAACAACAACTTGATTCAATACTTTTTTTTCGTTATTTACTTATATATTGGTAATAAACATAGAGAAAGAAATAATAATAATAAAACCATTGAATCAATTAAAATCTTAATTATTTGTGCTATATTTTTTTATTATTATTAAAAAAAAAATAATCCTACTAAATTTAAAACTTTAAAATAATACTTTTAATTATTAATTCATTATAATGACTTCTGATGAACCACCTAAACAATTGGGTTATGAAGATTTTAAAACTTTGTATACCCCACTTTTGTCTAAAGAAGATGCACAAAGAATAGTTGATCCATTTTATTTAATAAAAGGATTGCCTAAAGATTTAAAACCTGCTGAAAACCCTGTATACTTAGCAGGTGGTATGCCGTTTGAAACAATGTTTCCTTTTAAAAATGTAACTGTTAAATACAGAAACAATCCTGGTAAACTAGGAGAATTGGAAAGCTTTTCTTCTTCTTCTTCTTCTTCTGATAAATCATATGGTGAATATTCTGTTCCATTATACTCAAACCCAACTGAATCTGAGTATGAAGTTGATATTGCTAGAGCATTTCAATATTCTGATATTGCTGGATTACCAACTTTGAGAGAATTCACTAAAAAAATTATTTCAAGAATCAACAAGCCTATATATGACAACTGGGATGTATTGATCACTTCTGGCTCTTCTGATTCTTTGTCTAAATGTTCTGATTTGTTTATAGATGAGGACACAACAATGCTTTGTGAAGAATTCACGTTTGTCAACATTTGTGGTCATGTCACATATGCCAATGGTTCCTGTGTTCCATTAAAATTGGAAGTCACAAATGATCCTGAATGCCAAGGTATTGACACTGATTATATGGAGGATCTTTTGGAGAATTGGTCCACTTATTATCCAGAAAAGAAAAAAAAATTTGTTCTCTACACCATCTCAACAGGACAAAATCCTACAGGAGTCACTCAATCTATGCAAAAGAGAAAGAAAATATATGAGATTTGCTGTAAATATAATGTTGTCATCTTGGAAGATGATCCATATGGATACTTGCAATTACCACAATTTGATGCATCTGAACCTTTGAAAAACCCATACCATGATGAAAATGGTATTGATTTGGATTCATATTGTAAAGAGGTTTTAAAACCAAGTTACATGACCATTGATACAGAGGGAAGAGTTTTGAGATTAGAAACTTTTTCCAAAGTTGGTGCTCCTGGTTTAAGACTCTCTTTTATTGCAGGTAACAAGTTTTTGATTGATAGATTGGCAAACATATCTTTTATGACAACAAGAAACCCATCTGGTGTCTCCCAATCATTGATCAACAACTTGCTTTATGAATTTGGTACTAAATATCAAAAAGAGGTTGATCCAAAGGCAGATATCATTGATGGGTGGTTGAATTGGTGCATGAAAGTCGCTGGTGAATATACACATAGAAGAAATGTTTTGTTTAAAGCTATTCATGAAACAAATGCTTACAAGAAGAATTTATTTTCATTATTAGAACCTTCCTGTGGTATGTTTGCATCTGTTGTTGTTAATATGAAGACAGAGTGGATTGATGGTGATAATAAAAAGACAAAAAACTTACAAATTAAAAGAGTATTGGATTATTTGCTATGCTGTCTATTGGAGACTGGTTGTTTGCCAGTTTTAGGTTATAAAATGACAATTTGTAGAGATTTTTCTATGGAAAGAGCAAATTTTTTAAGAATCACTTTTGCTAAAGCTGATTCTGCTGAAATTTTTGAACAAGGTGCAAAGAATATGAGTATCGCTTTTGAAAGATTGTTTGATGAATATATGACTGAGAAAGAAAAATGGTCTTTACCTCCAGCAGGCCTAGAAGCTATGTAACCAGTCAAACAAAAAATCCAATAATATATATATAATTGAAAAAAAAAATATATATATACAATTACACTGCCAATCTTTTATCTGGAATAAAATAAATACTACTATTGAGTAAAAACAACAAATTACTTCCTAATTGAGACCTTTAATCTTTTTAATAAAACATGTTACTTAATTTGCACGTGATATATATCTTTATTTTTAAATAAAATTTTTTTTATTTTATTTTTTTTTTTCATGTTTCAATAATTTCCCAATTTTTTTTTTTTAAAGATTCCACTGCTCTCTTTAATAAATTAATAAATTTTTTATTTTCTACATTAACAAAACCAATAACCATAATTGTGTCTTTCATTATAAAGAACAAATAATAATAAAAAAACTCAATTACATAAATTGATAATAATGTCTAGTGTTTCTGTACTACCAGAAGGTCAAAAGAATGATGTTGAAGTAACAATGGAGGATCAAGATAGAATCAATGAGTTTTCAAAACTGATTTTAAGACAAGATAAACAGAAAGCTGTGTTGGAAAGTTTACATGATGAAAAAGAATATATCGATGAACTTTCTTTGGAGCTGGAGCTGATGGATGAAGATGAGAAACTTTCTTATAATCTTGGTGATTGCTCTTTTATCAAATTGAAAGTTGGAAAAATTATCAAGCTATTAGAGACTGATTTGGAAGATATTAATAAGAAAGAAGAAGATTTGGCTAAAGAGATTGATGATATCGAGGTTGTTTTGAAAGATTTGAAACAGAAATTGTACTCCAAGTTTGGAAATAACATCAACATGGAACGTTAAATCTTTAAAAAAAGAAAAAAAAAAGACAGTTTCTATTAAATAAATATATATATATATATCTACAATTAAGAATATTATTTAGATTTTATAAAACTATGGTATATAAGTAGGGATATAGAAGAAAATACTGCTTTACTTCATCTTAAAATATTTATACAATTAAAACAAGTGGAATATTAATATTTTACTAAATCTTTTTCGAGAACATAATCTAAATGAGACCATTGGTCTCCAAGAAACTTAACCAACATATTGTAGTGATGTTCCAGATTACTATTCTTGGTTTGCTTTTGTTTTTTTATCTCAAATGAAAATCCATTAATAATTCTATAATTAAAAATAATTTTACCTCCTAGATTGTAGTTGATGAAATTTTGCAAGTTGTTTACTATGGAATCCATATATTTCTTATTTTCATCTAATTCATTATCATTTTTGAAGAGAAAAACGTAACGTTGGTATTTGTCCGAACCAGTATCTTTTTCAATTTTATTAGAGATCAAAGGAACAGGAGCTGCATTATTTAATTGCATGTAAAAAATTATTAAAAAGAAAAAAAATACTTGTAAATTATAAACCCTCATTACTGATTTAATACTTTCAATACTTAAAAACAAGAGCTTATATATAAGTGTATCACTTAAATGACGGATTTACAGGGTTATATATATTATTATTAAACTCTTTATTTCGTTATCAAAAAGTTAAAAAAAAAAAACACAGTTTCAACAGTACATGTACATATATATTATTATTATTACTCCTTTTTTGTGTAACATTTAGAATGATTTTATTATTAAAAACTTTTTTGTGTTTTTCTCCCTCCAGAATTTGTGTAAACAGATCTTCATATAAGGGTCCTTTTTGTTTCCGAAAGAAGAAAAAATTACAAAAACATTTATTCTTATATGGCTAATACATACACACATATATATATGTAAAGCATAAAGTAATGTTCATGGTTAATGTTTATAAACTATATAATGCAAATTATAAAAAAAAAAACAAAATTCATGTATTTATAAATTTACTTATTTGTAGGAGTAAAAATCCTCTTCATCACTACTACTCTCAAACATATCCTCTCTCAATCTTCTAAACTCATTATTATTATCATTATTATTAATTCTTTGTTCATTTAGGTTCTCTTCCTTCATATAGTTTCTACCATGAACTGAATACTCATCAACAAGAAACTGAGTCAATAACCATTCATCACTTCTTTCATTGCCCTTTATATTAACATGTTCAACACCACCATCATCATTACTAATACTACTAGTGATACTTGTGGTTCTGCTAGTGGCACTGCTTTTGGAGGATATAGTGGAAGAATTTTTTCTCTCTTTTCCACTTTGTTTCTTTTTTTTCATCAGTTTTGTGTTTGAAAATGTCTTTTTTTTGGAGTTTTTATCCTTAATCTGCATCAATCCACCAATGAATCCAGAAATACTGCTCTTTCTGTTATTCTTTGTTGATGTAGTTGAGGAAGTAGCACCTGATTTGTCTTTATTTTTGCCACTTCTGGTGGATAAGTTTGATTCAACACTGGTCTCTGATTTTAAAGGCAGTTGGAACTCTTCATCACTTGAACTACTGTAGCAGTTGTCAATATCATCAATGATAGAGAGTCTAGGATTTCCTTTATTATTCATAAGTTTGATCTCCGATTGGTCAAATAAATAATTTTCAGCTTCCAGTATACCATGCAAAGTTTCATTATTTGTTGTCACTTTGCTGCTTGGGTTTTCTTTCATAAGATCTCTATATGTTGGTGGATGGATTGATGAGCTTTTGGTTTCATTTTGTAAAGTAGTAGAAAAAGCAGAACTTAATCTTTTGCTGAAAGCTTGTTCCTGTTTCAAGACAAGTAAAGCATTAGCTCTGAAAGCATTGTTTCCATTTATATTTGTTGAGTTATTAAAAGCAGTGTAGTTGCTATTAGTATTGCTAGTATTGTTACTACCTTTGTATAAAGGAGCATTAGTTCTTTCAGTGCCTGATTGTTCTTGAGAGATATTAGACTTGTAAGAAGGAGGGTATTCCAGAGTAACTTGTGATTGGAAGGAAGCTGGCATCTCCTGTGTCACATTTGACATATATGAACCAAATTCCTGAGTCACTTGGGAAGTCATTGACATTAAATCATATAATTTATCTTGTTGATTTTCATGAAGACCAATTTCCAATTCCTCTGTTTCATCATCAATTTGATCCAAACTTAAAGATGGGTTGCGAAGTTTACTTCTTGATGGAATACTACCAGCATTATTATTAGTACTCGTTTTTCTTGGCTTTTGTTCTTGGGAGTCACCAAAATAGAAAATTTGGTTTTCAAAAATTTCATCTTGAGGATCAACAACATTGTTCAAAATGACACTCTCTCTTTCCTGTCTTTCTTTAACTAACTTCATTTGCTGTCTTTCTCTTGTCTCTTTCAATTTCTGTTGAATTTGTTGTCTTTTAATATTTTTTGATAATTTACTATTTGTGCTCATAATACTATTTCCACTACTAACATGAGTTAAAGGAATCGCAGACATAAGTATATGTGGAGAAGAAGTAGAAGAGTTTATACTATCAACTGATCTTTTTTTATCGTATACGAGAGCGTCTTTAGTTATAGGACTGTTGAAAGGGAATAGTAAATCACTTTCAACACTTTGATTTTGGAAGAGAGAAAAGTTTTTATTATTATTATTATTAGAAGAAGAAGAAACATCGTAACTATCAGGTCTCTTGTAGCCAGCAAGAGATATTTCTTTTTGATTCATTAAAGGTGTTGTTTCAGCAGTGTTGCTGTTGCTATTACTGTGTAGATTTAATCTATTAATACTATTATTAACTCTAAGCATTTAAAAATAAATAAGAAAGAAAAGACGGATTAAAGATAATGTCTTGATGTTTTTTGTGGTTTGGTTTTCTTAAGAGAAGATGAAGAAAAATTGTAAGTTGTTTATAACTTTTAGCAAGAAATGAAAAAAAATAAAAAAATTGAATATTTATTTTTTGTAAAAAAAACAACAGATAAAACAGTAAAGATCAAAAAAAAATTTAAAAAAAATAATAATTAGTACAATCAGTCATTTAAGAGCTACATTGATTTTTTCTTATTTTAAAATTTTATTTTATTTAGTATCCCACATGTCATCTAATTTTTAAGCGATTTTTTAATTTTTTTCATATTTTAATAAATAGACCATGTGGCTTTAATAATAATTAAGCGTTCTCATCAAATATTTTTTTTCTCTCTTCATCCAACGGATATGCTTCCTAATATCCATAAAAAGCTTCCATCATCCCCCTTTATTTTTTTTTTTCCTCCATTGAGAAATATAATTATTATTCTACACACCCCACGTGGAACATCTAAAATAATTTTTTTTTTGATAATGGTTGAGAATATAAGGGATATTATTTTGTTTTAATTAATGGAGAAATACTTGTAATGATATTAAAAAAAAACCTTTAATTAATAAATCAAAAGTTATTTTTATATTATTGTTTTCATTATTATTAATGGATATAATTATTAAAAATAGATATTTTTAATTTATTTTAAAAAAATACAAATAAATTACACATTGTGGCTGCTCTATTAGCTAACGATAATTCTCTAAACTAAATGTTTTGTACACAAAGTATTATTTTGCCACATGTTTTAAAAAGTTTTATCAATATAAATTTAATTATTGATAAGGCATTTTGTTATCTAATCTTATATGCTCTTATCCACATATTTTTTTTAAAAAATAATAACTAGCGCAAAAGTTTTTCAATTTTCATTTTTGGTATTAGTATTAATTTAAGTATTACGCCCTTTTATTTATTTGTATATACTAAATTAAAGATACATGTAAATTAATTAATTGAATACATTTTGTTTAACTATATTTATTGTAGTATCAGATATATCTTTTTTTTTTAATCAAATCATATTAAATTAATAATTAATTAAAGTTAATTTTTAAGACCCTTCAAAATATGTTAAGTGTGGTATTATTTCTTAAAATAACAAAAAAGCCACAAAGATTATTGATATTGATTATTTCTTGTTAAACAGCATGCATTTCATATAAATTAAAGAGTTATAATAAAATTTAGTATTGTTTATATAGAGCACATGGGTAAGATTATTCTCTGGGGTTATGATTTATATATTTTTTGTTTAAAATTTTTTAAAAAAAGGTTTTGTAACCACGTTCTCTCTCTCTCTCTCTTCTCATTACACAAGAAAAAAAAAATTGCATTTGAACTAATAAATATTATTATACACGTATATATATTTGTTTTTTTCATATTTCGGTAGGGGAAAGAATTAACATAAATGAATTCAATTTTTCAATTACCGGTAATTAATAATTACTTGCGGTGTTATTTAACTTGTTTAAAAAAAAAAAACAACAGCATAAAATTTGTGTCCCGTAAATTTTTTTTTTTAAAGTTCAGACATTATCTTTGAACAAATATGCTCATGAGTTATTATCTATAAATATATGTATGTATGTATGTATAATTGTTGAATATTATTACTACATGTACTGTAAAACAAAGAAATCAAAAAAAATTAATAGGAGAGAAATAACGGAACTCTAGCTTAAACTGTATTTTTCTAAACTCCTAAACCACAAATTGTCTTTTTTTAGATATATATTTTTTTAAAAAGGGGTAAAAATATAAAAATGAACAAAAGAATTTATATAAAATATTTTTTTTATTTCTCGAATAGGAGTAGGGAACGGAATTCTTGCGTATTTGAGGGTTTTTTTACAAAAAAATATTAAATATAATAAATTTAAGGCGTGGCGTAAAGAATTAGAATGTGCTCACCAAAATACAAAAACAAAAATAAAATTAATACAAAAAAAAAAAAACAGTTTTAAAAAAAAAAAAAAAAAAAAATTAGTCAAACCACATGTGGATTTAATTCAAAAAAAAAAAAATTTAAGACACAAGAATGGATAGAAATAAATAACGAAGGAAATTTGAATAAAAAAAAATCATGTATATAAGTATATCTTCAAAAACTTTACAATTTTTTTTTAAATTCTGAATATTTTAATTATTATTTTTAGGTTATATAAATGAGTTAAAGGAATGGCGATTTATAAATTTATTTATTTTTTACAATTATTTATTAAATAAATAAATTTTTTTTTTTACATATCTTGATTATCAAAAATATTTAAAAGATTTTCTCATTCTTTCTTTTTTTAATTTTAAATTATTTTTATTAACCAAGAACTAGTTAATTTTTTTTCGAAAACGAAAAAAAAATACATATACTCACATATTTACTTATTTATAAAGTTCTCCTATACAAACACAAATTAAACAATATATTCACAACCATTATAAAAACATGTTCAATCATCAAAAGATTACTAATACTGAGTGCAGATATGCTGTAACCATGATTTCAATTCTCCTGATAAATGTTCTTTTGTGTGCCTTCACCCTGGTACTTTTTAAAGACTCCGCTCCCATATTAATAAGCAATATCCTCTTTCTGCTCAGTTCTATAAATCTAGTGGCTAATGTTAATAATAACAAGTATTTTTCTGCTCTTTTCTATATTTTAAATTTTTTGCAATTATTTATCAGTTGGAGAGCCCCTTCTGTTGAGAAATTTGGTTCAGATAATAGATTTTTCATTCAAAGAATTGTCACTATTCTTGCTATTTTAATAATAAATTTCTGTAATATTCAATATAATAAGTATAACAAGATTTTGAAAGATCAAGAGAAGATAGTAGAGAGTATTTTAAATATTTATGACATTGAAGAAGTCAGTGAAGAGGAAGAAGATGATGATGAGGAAGAAGGAGGAGAAGAATTGAAAGAAAAGAACGATATTTATGTCAATGTTATTGTATAGCATAATTGTAATAATAATAAACAAGTAAATTTGAAGTTGTCGGAACAACTTTTATATTTCAATCTACATATATTTTATTTTTTATCTTTCTTTCCCTGTTTTATATATTTTATTTTTTTCTTTTTTAAAATAAAAGCATCAAATGTTGTAATTAAACATTCATCTTTTTTTAAAAAATAAAAACATTAATTATGAAATATTGAATATAATGAATGAATATACATTATGATGTTTGCATATAAATTTTTTGGTTAAAAGTTAATGTAATCAAAATTTTTAATTTTTGTAAATCTTCCTCTTTCAATTTTTCTTTTCCTAAAATAGACAAAAAAAAACTAATAAAAAAAAACAATGATAATATATAAACGCTACCACATTTTACAAATTATCACGTGAAACGTTTTTTCTGTTTCTTTCTTTTTTTTTTTTTTTGGAGAGAAAAACAACTGCATCCATAAAAGGAAATATACTTATATATATGCTAATTTTTTTTTTGTTTCTTTTTCTTTTCTTTTTTTTTAAAAAAAATATTTATCAAAGTATAAACATTATATATTTTACTATATCTTTTTAAAAATAAGAAACAAATATAAAGAAAAAACCCATATCCACAATAACATAGACAAGTAATCATGGCAGAAGATAAAAAACTGACAAAGAAACAACTTAAAACATTAGAATTCAAAAACAAAAGAAAACTTCAAGACACAACAGAGGCATCTGAACCTGCCGTCATTGAAAAAAAGAGTGTCTCTGAACCAACAACAACAACAATAGAAAATGAAACAGCTAAAACTGAAGATGGGGAGCCACTAAAGAAAAAACGTAAGACCAGAAGAGGAAGAAAAGGACGTCCAAGACAGGGTGCTACTGCCCTTTCAGCAAGATTCATCCTTTTTGTAGGAAATTTGCCTTATTCTTGCGCAGTCCCAGATTTGCAAAAAGTATTTAAAACTTCAAAACCTGATTTGATCAGATTGAGACCCGATAAGGGGATTGCGTTTTTGGAGTTTCATCCAAACAGCCATAAAGAAAAAATGAATGGTGAAAAAAAAGATACAAAAGAAGATAAAGTTGAGATTGATGGGAAGGAGGTCAGTGTTGATGATTCTCATTACTCTTCTGAAATCCAAAAAAGAATGGATATTGCTTTACTGCAAAATGGAAGAACAATTGAAAATAGAAAGATTAAAGTTGAATTGACTGTTGGTGGTGGTGGTAATTCTGAAGATAGAAGAGAAAAGATTGGTAAAAAAAATGACAAGATGGATATTGAGAGAACTATTAGAATGAATAATTTGAAAAAGAAAGCTGCTGCTGCTGCTGCAAACAATAAGAACAAGAGGGATTGAGTTAAATTTTTTTAAGTATTATTTTTATGTACCGGATCAATCAGTTGTTATTATATATATATTTATAATTGTGTTATTATTATTTTGAGAAAAAAAAGAAGAAAGAAAACATAAATTAAGTTTTAAATTTTATTATTTTAATGTCTTATATAAATATATCTATAACTATACAAGGTTACAATAAGCAGTTGAATGCTATCTCGTACATTGCTAAATTTCCGTTGAATGGATGAGGATTTTAAAAATAAAAAATGATAATACTAAACTGTCATATTTAGTAAAGAAATAATCATAAATTATATTTGTTTTTTCTTCTTCTTTATTAATTAAAAGTCATGGTATCTATTCATTACATCCTCTAGATTCAATAAAAGTTCAGTCTTTCTATCTTCATCACACCATGAACCTAAAATAGCATTGGTAGCAATGAAAGCCCAGTCTTTTTTGGTCAATTTAAATCTTTTTTGAACTTCCAAATAATTATCTAAGATGTAACCACCAAAATAAGCTGGATCATCAGAGTTAATACTGAATGGAACATTAGCATCCAAAAACTTTTTGATTGGCAATTGAGAAACATCTTGAACGACTCTTAAGACGACATTACTTAAAGGACAGACAGACAACATAATTTTTTCATTAGCTAATCTTTCAATAACTTTTGGATCTTCAATAGATCTAACACCATGATCAATTCTTTCGACATTTAATTTATTTAAAGCATTGATAATATAAGAGCTGTCACCTTCTTCACCAGCATGGGCAGTCAATCTAAGTTCAGGATTCAATGCTTTAGCTTTCAAATAAACTTGCTCAAATAATTCAGGTGGGAATGGCTTTTCAGAGGAGTCTAATCCTAAACCATGAATCTTACCTTCTTTGATCAAATGCTCTGCTAAATCTATAGTAGCAGAACAATCATCAATAGAACAATGTCTTAAAAGACACATAATGATTTTTGTGGTGATTCCAAATTCAGCTAAAATCTCATCACAAGCTCTTTTAATCCCATTGAATACTAAATCAATAGACAAACTTCTAGAGGTGTGGGATTGAGGGTCAAAAAAGATTTCAGTATGTTTCAAACCTTGTTTTGAAACTTTTGTCAAATATTCTAGAGTCAATTGATAAAAATCATCCTCATTTATTAAAACATTACAGCCTATATAGTAAACATCTAGGAAATCTTGTAAGTTTGAAAAATTGTTGTATGAAGCAGCTAATTCTTCGTGACTAGCTGGGAAATTTGAAGGCAAGTCAATTTGATTCTTTTCAGCTAATTCAAATAACAACTTTGGTTCTAAAGTACCTTCAATATGTAAATGATGTTCACATTTAGGAATCTCAGTTAAAAAAGAAATTTCATTCTTGCTTAATTCATGGTTTGGAAATTCACACATATTTGTAGAAAATAAAATAAATGAAAAAAATTGCAAAAAACAGATAATTGTTTGTTTGGGTTAATATTTTACAAATATCCTTTTTAATTAATAATAATTAAGTTTGTTTAAAAATAAATATATATATAAATATTTTTCAAGATTCAAGAAAAAGATCTGCTTGAATGTTTATTTTTTTTTTTCAAATAAATAGGGAATTTTGTCCAATTTAAATAATTTCTGTTTATTTACTGATGTAATATATTAAAAAAAAAAGAAAAAGAAATGTGTTTTTTTTAATTTGACTCCTTTTTATTTTTTCCAACGGTTTTTTCTTAAAAAACTTATCCATTTTTTATTTGCTTGCTCAATTTGCGTTTATAAAGAAATCTTTAGTAATATGTTCGGGTAAATATATTACTATAAGGATTTTAACATCAATATTAATAAAAAAACACATTAAATCAAAACAAAATGAATTATATAAATAAATAAGTATAGGCAGTATTATAAAATGATTTACGCATATTGAAATTATATTGTTACTTAATAAATAATTACTATATATATCTTGAATAAACAATCTAAAGTAAAATACATAACTATAAAAAGTTCACATAAGTCTATATACTGTTTTGTTTAATATGAATGAAAACAAAAAGTTCAACTACAAATTCAAATATATGTATATATAATCAATTTTAAGTATTATATTATATACACTGTTTTTTGAAATAAAGTTATACTTTTTATTAATTTAATATATCGGATTTATGCTATTTTTATATGAACGATTTTTTTATAAGTTGATACTAAATTTAAATCTAAAAAAAAAATTTATATGTAGAAAATATATATTTTTTTTTGATCTGACGGAAAAAAAAGTTTTTTTTTGTTTCAAAAAATAAAAAAATGGGTGAGAGAGAGAGAAAATGCAAAAGGGGTGGGAAGGAGGAAAAAAAAATTTTCTTAACTTTTTTTTCCTCCCACAAAAAAAATAACCATAAATCTAGAAGACAAATTTTCAAACACGACACAAAAAAAAAATAATAATAACAAATAATAATAATAAAAAAAACAAACATTGCGTAAGAACCATTAAGCATATTTTTTTAAATATTATTATTAAAGATAGATACAAGTACATATAGGTACTAATTCAATACTATTATAATATTTATTACTTTGTTTTTTATTTTATTTTAAAAAAATAGAAGAAAACAAATAAGAGGATAAAATAAAATTATAATATCAAAAAGTTGCTCTATACATTACATATATTTGCACTATTATTGCCATTATTTGTATTTTATTAACTTTTTAATTCCCACACTTTAAAGATCTTTATTAATTAATTAAAGATATACAGGTGTTATTATTATCAAAAAAAAAAAACAATTATAAACTTTTTTTGATTTGATTTTTTTTCATTACCCCCTCTCAATTTCTTATAATACAAAAATTTATATTTTGAAAAATAAAAAAAAATGGATTCATCTGCAGCTGTTCTTACAAATACTGTTCAAAATCAAGAACAACAACTTCAAAATGGTGTTAGCCAGTTAAACAATACAAGTAGTGCTATTTTTGGTCAAAGCGAAACACCAGTACAACAACAACAAAATGGCAATAAAAATAATAATACCGTATATAATCAAAGCATTCCTCCTTCCCAAGCTAATGTTCAAGCATCTACTGTCAAATCAAAAACTCCTAATACTTCTGGACAAGAGAAAGTTGTAGGTTTACATTACAGAGTTGGTAAAAAAATTGGTGAAGGTTCCTTTGGTGTTTTATTTGAAGGTATTAATTTAATAAATGGTATTCCTGTTGCTATCAAATTTGAGCCTAGAAAAGCTGAAGCCCCTCAATTGAGAGAAGAATACAAGACTTACAGAATCTTAGCTGGTTGCAAAGGGGTCCCTAATGCTTATTATTTAGGTCAACAAGGTTTACATAATATTTTAGTTATTGATTTGTTAGGTCCTTCTTTAGAGGATTTGTTTGAATGGTGTGGAAGAAGATTTAGTGTCAAAACTACCGTTCAGGTTGCAGTCCAAATGATCTCATTAATGGAAAACCTGCATGCTCACTCTTTAATTTATAGGGATATCAAACCAGACAATTTTTTAATAGGAAGACCTGGATCTGATGAAGCTAATATGGTTCATTTAATTGATTTTGGTATGGTTAAATTATATAGGGATCCAAAGACAAAGAAGCACATTCCATACAGAGAAAGAAAATCTTTAAGTGGTACTGCAAGATACATGTCTATCAATACCCATTTGGGAAGAGAACAATCTAGAAGGGATGATATGGAGGCTCTTGGACATGTTTTTTTTTATTTCTTAAGAGGACAATTACCATGGCAAGGACTAAAAGCTGCAAACAACAAGCAAAAATATGAAAAGATTGGTGAAAAGAAGAGGCAAACAAATGTTTATGATTTGGCACAGGGAGTACCAATTCAATTTGGAAGATATTTGGATATTGTAAGAAATTTGGAGTTTGAAGAAGTTCCTGATTATGAAGGTTACAGACAATTGTTGATTAGTGCTTTGAAAGAACAAGATTTAAAAATGGATGGTCATTATGACTGGATGGATTTGAATGGTGGTACTGGTTGGGATTATGCTATAAACAAGAAACCAAATTTGCATGGCTATGGAAGACCAAACCCACCAAATGAAAAGAAAAAGAAACAACAACAACAACAACAATTGCAACAGCAACAACAACAACAATTGCAACAACAACAACAGCAACAAGCACACAATGAAGCACAACAGCAAGCAGCCGCAGCAGCAGCATTAGTTGCTACAAACAATCAAACTCAAAAGCAAACAAATTCACAGCTTGATGCCAAATTGGATCCAAACTCATATGAAGCTTATGAAAAACAATTGGAGCAAAAATACATGCAACAATATATGCAACAACAGCAAAAACTACAACAACAACAACAATTACAATCCCAATACAACAATAATAACACAAGCCAACAACTTTACAACACTTCTGGAGGATTGAATATTGGTGGTACATCCAGAACTGGTGTTCCTCAATTTGATAGCAATGGTCGTCCTCTAAGCAGCAACAAATATAACCAACAACAAACATTGAACAACAATGGTAGTGGTGCTAACAATTACTATGCTGGAAATATCAACAACAGTAGCCAACAGCAACAACAAGGATATTACATGAACGATGCTAACAAGAATAGTAAATTACAACATCATGATAACAACTCTGAAAACCAAGACAATTCAGGATTCTTCTCAAAACTGGGATGTTGTTGAAATGTCTGTTTTTTTTTCTTCTTGTTAAAAACCATTAATATATAAGAAAGTAATAAAAAAAATAAATAAACATTAATAATTAACTTTATATAGAAAAAATTTTTTTTTATTGAGAAACAAAAAAAGGATAATAATCTATGTAGCTTTTTATTATTGTTTTCTATTTATCGGAAAAAAAAAAAATCCTAACATAAAAAAGTTTCTTTTTATTTATGCAGGTAAAAAAAAAAAAATGAAAAATTTATTTTTTTTAAAAGAATTAAATCACGTGGAAATGTTTATTACTCTTTTTGGACATTTTCAAATACAAGCAAGAAGAAAAAAATATAAAATATATTAAAAAAAAAATATTTAGTTTACTTTTAGTATATATATATCATAAATAGTATTCTAAACAAGATTAAAAAGAGATAAGCTCTTGTACCATATACAAGTATATATTATTATTTTTTAAAAAAATGGATGAAAGAGTAATTTTTCACACTGAATTTGGTGTAGGTATCTCATCTTTACACCCACAAACACTAGGAATACAATATTTGTTAAAGCAATCATCAAATTCCTCATCCAATTGCCAATCAAATGATAAAAACCTAATCTTTGTTTCATTCAAGGACAAAGCTATAATAAACAGTTACAAGCTACCACCACAATCATCATCTTCAATTTCATCATCAACATCTTCAGCAACCATAGCAAACAAAACAGGTGAGATTCCAGTTTTGCAAAGATTGACAACAATGGAACCTCTTTCCAACATCATCTTGATAAAGGAAACATTCTTGATAGGAACAGCTGTCAAGCCTGGTAGAACTTTAATGTACATTTACGACATCACCTCTGGAAGTTTGATCAACACTGTCGCTATGGGGAAAGTGCATTACATGGCCATTGAAAAAATCAAGTACATGGAGACAAGAGGCTATGTTGTGACTGTTTCTAATGATGGAAGATTTGCACTTTGGGATTTAGTCTCTTTGATCAATAATCTAGAGGGAGATGATGCTAAACCTGCATATGTTTTCAATGAACATCAAGGTGTTGGTGTGAAAGATGTGTCTTGGGATGGATCTGAAAGTGTTTTGTTATCATGTGGTGAGGATGGAAATGTTTGTTGTTACAATTTTGTCTCTAATGTTATTGATGATTTAAATAAACAAAAAAATTTAGAAATAATAAAAGATAATAAAAGTAATAATACTTTTTTCAAATCTGCTGTTGATAGAGTAGTGTTGGTTAGTAAATTTACTTTCCCACAAGCAGTTTTACAATTGGAATTAGATTCTGCTGCAAGATTTGCTATTGCCGTTTTGAAAAATGGTGAATTATGGGAAATGCCATTAATTTATCAACTAGGCAAAGGTAAAATTGCCAATCTACATTCTTTAACTATGCAAGGTAACAGCAACAATACCCAAGTTGCCTTATATAATTGTTCATTAGAACAAGATTTAGATTTGAGCAATGATTCTTTATTTAATTTATTGAGAAGAGGTATTGTATCATGCAGAGTTGTCGCTAAAGGTTGTAAATCAATTAAATTGTCTATGGATTCTACAAGTATAATTATGGGTAGAAAGAAATTGGGTCAATCCTGTTTAGTTGTTGATTTAAACACTTCTCAAGTTATAAAAGATGTTGGTACACCATTAGGACTTAATGTCAGAGCAGACACCTCTGAAGGTATCTTTGTTGATAATGTATGGACAGTCAATTTGAAGAAGAGCAATAGTGATAATGAGTTTATAACATTGCCAAATTTGAATAAAGTTTGTGAAGATTCTCATATTATTAATGTTTTTAATAATGGTGAACCTGTAAATGATAAAAACATTTTGGTAAATGATTTTGATAAATACATAGAAACAAATGTTAGAAGTGTAGCCCATATATTTCAAAATACTACTTTTGATGAAAACAGTGACAATAATACCTCTCAAGAAACATCCAACTCTGAAATATTCACTGCTAGAACTAATAACTCTTCAAATATTGATGAAATTAATAAAAAAGATAAAAAAATTAGTGATTTGCAACAACAAGTAGAGAGATTAAGCAAAGCATACAATGAATTAAAAGAAATGGTATAATTAATTAATTAATTAGTACATAGTTATATATATATTTAAAATAAAAAAATTGGAATATATTTGATTAATTAATTTGTTACCCGAACATTATTTTGAAAATAAATAGGTTTTCAGTTGTCATGTGATGTTATAATAATATTTACTTTTTCATTTCCTTTTTAGGAAATTACTCTTTGTTAACTTTCGAATATATATATTTTTTGTCTCTTTTTATCTATTTAACCGGCAAAATCTTTTTTTTTCTTGATTGCTTATGTATATTTCCCTTATTAGGTAGTGTAAAAAAAAATAATTATTATTAGGAAAAAAAGAAAAAGGCAACTGATAAAATTTTTTTTATTATTAAGATTAATTCCGAGAATATCTTGTTGCAAATAGGAAAAAAAAAAAATAATAATTCAAAAGATCAGTATGATTCACACAATTCTTTTATTATTTTTCTAACCTTCTTTTCTTTATACATTATATTATTTTTACTTTGTTGTTGTAAACAGAGAATTTTAGTCATTTAATGTAAACTATATATATTTAAAATAATATTTATTTTGTAGAATAAACCATAGAACATTAACGGTTTCACTTTAATATTGTTAATATATTTGTTATTTTTAAAAAAACAACAACATAAAAAAACTAGTCATATAAATATATTGAATAACCAAAGCTTATACATATAGTTATTATTAATATTATTATTTTTTTTAAAAAAAAATGTCTAATAATACTGTATCTAGTCCAGATCTTTCTAAAACAAAATCTTCTTTGTCTGAATTACTAAAACAACAAAATAACACCCAACATAGTAATTCTTCTATTGACGAACAAGGAAATAATAATAATAATAATAATAATGATACTACTCAGATTGTAGAAAAAAGAATTCCTTATGAAGGTTCTGGTAGTGTTAGTGAAGAAGCAGAAGAAGAAAGTCAACTGTCTGATATTCCAGTTGCAGTGATTGAGACAAAGATGAATAACATAAGTTTTAATACTAATAATAATAACTCCTTACTTTCACAATCATTCATCAACACAAACAATGCTCATACCATATCTTTTGGGTCAAGTGTTCAAAACCAGGACTCTTTATTATCAACTTCTTCTAATACTACTGTTTCTAGAAGAAATACAAATAAATCTTTCTCTCAAAAAAATTTTCCTTCATTATCTTCATCAATTCCATATTCTGTTCCAGACCAAGCTCCTTCCTATTTAAATATTAATAACAATAACAGCGGTAGCGGCAATAATACACCACCAGCTGCCATATCTGTTGCTCAAAGCGGTTCAACTGCTAACAATTTTGATGATAACAAATCTTCAAATCATGGTTCATTAGGATCAAGCTCAACAAACGGGTCTTTTGTTGATTTAATGCCTGCAAATGTTTCTCAAATTAATTCTAATGTTATAAGATCACCACAAGTCGCTAATGTTGAAGCAAGATTTGTTATATCTAAACAAAAACTTCATGAAAAACAAATGTCAAACTTATCTTGGACAAATGAAAATGGGTTTGGTGCTTCTTCTTCGTCTTCCTCTGCTAAAAAAGGTTCTTCAAATCTTTTTGTAGGTGGTGGATCTAGTTACAAAGATAATTCTAAAACCATAAATCATTCTTCCTCTTTCAACAGAAAACAAACACTTTCTCAAGGTGGTAACACTTCAGGATTGTCAACAATGATAAGTAGAACTGGATCTATAGGTAACATTTTGTTTAACTCTAAAAAAGATTTATCTGTTTCCTCCTCTCCAAAATCAACTTCTCCAGCATCTTCAAAGTTAACTTCCAGTTTGAAAAACAGTAATGGTCTTAACACTCATTATAATGACAATCAACCATCATCTGCCCCTTCAACTTCATCTGGTTTAAGAAGTGTTGTTGATACTGAAACATTTTCTAACCATCCTGATGAGCCATTGCATATTCCAAATAGAGCTAAACAAGCATCTATCTTCAATCCATCAAGAACTCCTAACTCAGCTGCACAAAGTTATAATAACAATAATAATAGTATATCTGTTAAAACAAATTTGAATGGTACTGGGGGTTCTTCTAGTGGCTCAACACCTAGATCTTCTAAACACAACCATTCCTTTGTTAAGTTCTTTAAAAAAACATCCTCATTCTCTGCTTCTCCATCCTCACCTCACTCAACATTTTCCACAGCAAATGATAGAAATCAAAATCAACATACTGGATCCCCAAGTGTATCAACTTTCAACACTCATGCTATTGTGAACCAGAAACAAACAACAAATGGGAGTGCAATTGCATCTTCTTCTGGTGGAAGCAGTGTTGATAGTCTTGGAAAAGATACAAAATATGCCACCACAAGCGAAAGAAAACCTTCTGAATCAACATCATCCTTTTCCAGCAGCACCTTCCAGGGACCTTCATCTTTAGGTCAAACTGATATTTTATACCAAGCTTCCAATCCACAAGTTTCTGGCAGTAATAATAACAACAGTAGCTCTGGTCAATCTTCCTCTGGTACTAATAATAATTCTGGTGGTTCTTTACAAAAGAAAAAATTGCAAGCTGCTGCACAAGGTTTACAAGAACAAGCTTTACAACACACTTCCCACTTGCCATTCTCAAAGAGATACACAAGAACAGGAGATCAATTGGGGGCAGGTGCAGGAGGAAGTGTTTCTATTGTTAAGAGAGTTGTTGATAAGAAACAGTTTGCTGTTAAAGAGTTTAGAGCTAAATATGAGAATGAAAAAAAGAGAGATTATATCAAGAAAATCACTGGAGAATATTGTATTGGAACAACTTTAAAACATCCAAACATCATTGAAACAGTTGAGTTAGTGTATGAAAACAACAGAATGCTTCAAGTTATGGAGTATTGTGATTTTGATCTTTTTGCCATCGTCACTAGTAATAAAATGACTTTCCAGGAAATCTGTTGTTGTTTTAAACAAATTTTGAATGGTATTGAGTATCTTCATTCCATAGGTCTTGCTCATAGAGACTTGAAATTGGATAATTGTGTTGTTGATATGAATGGTATTGTGAAGTTGATTGATTTTGGTGCTGCTGTTGTATTCAGTTATCCATTGAGCAACAAATTGGTAACAGCTTCAGGTATTGTTGGTTCTGATCCATATTTACCTCCAGAAGTTTGTATATTCAGTAAATATGATCCAAGACCTGTAGATATTTGGTCTGTTGCAATGATCTTTGTATGTTTGACAATCAAACAATTCCCATGGAAAATTCCTAAACTAAAAGATTCATCATTTAAACTGTTTTGTTCAGGTAGAGATTGTGATTCATTATCTCAATTAGTATCAAGACCTGCAGATCCACCAAGTTATGATCAAGTAGTCTATAGTAATGCTGACAGTGGAGCTGCTGCTGCTGGAAGTAACAATCCAAGCAATCCTTCTGATATGAAGATTGGACCTCAATCCTTATTGCATAAGCTTCCAGAGGAATCAAGACATATTATTGGGAGAATGGTTGAATTAGCTCCAGCTAGAAGAGCCAATATTGATGAGATTATGGAAGATCCGTTTGTCAAAGGAATCCAAATGTGCTATGTTGATCATGATAATAATGTCGTAAACCATGAAGATAATCATATTCACACTATAGTTGACCAAAGTGTGGCTCATATTGCTGGATTAGAGAAAAATAAAAAGAAATAGAACACTTTTTTTAACTAATTAAAAAAAAAGAGAAAAAAAAGAAACAAAAAGAAAACAAATATTTATTATATAGATTCAATATAAAGTCTGTAATATAGAGAAAAAATAAAAGATATATGTTTAAAGTATAAAAGAATATTGATTCATAGAATTAATTAAATGACGGAGATAACGAAATCAAAGTAACGTGATCAATTCAATCTCATTTTTTTTTTTTGTTTAAACAAATTTTGAAAAAAAAATTTTTTTTTTAATATATTTAATATTATTTTAATTTTTTTTTTTGTTCACAAATATATATACTACAATAAACTAAGATAGTAACAAAACCAAATATATCCATATAAATATAATTTTCATTTAAATAAATTATATAATGTCACAACAACCAATGATCAATATGGTAAAACTGATAGTAAATGCTACAAAAGCAACAGCCACACCACCAATTGGGCCAGCTTTAGGTTCAAAAGGTGTAAAAGCAATTGATTTTTGTAAAGAATTCAATGCTGTCACATCACCATACTTGCCAGATGTTCCAATTCCAGTGAAAATATGGATCAAGTCTGATAGAACTTATAATTTCAAGATATCATCTCCACCAACAGGACACTTATTGTTCAAGTGTGCTGAATTGGAAAAAGGATCAGGAAAAGTTGGAAAAGAGATTGTTGGACAAGTTTCTGTTAAACATGTTTATGAGATTGCTAAAATTAAGAAACAGGATGAGAAACATAAACATTTGGGTATGGAACAAATATGTAGAGTTATTGTTAATGTTGCCAAGAGTATGGGTATTAAAGTTGTCAGATAAAAGAAAAGTAAAAAAAAATTTTAAAAACAAAAAAAGCTTGTACATATAGATATAAAAAAAATAAAAAAATAAAAGATATACGATTGATTATTAATTTACTAAACATATAAAATATATTCATATACATATTGTTAAAAAAAAATACATTAACTTCTGTTGATGATGTTTTAATCTGTCTCTCTTTATATATAAATTTTTTTAAAAAAAAATATCATGTTTAATATTTGAATTTATTTAATATTTAAATTTATTAAATGTTTTATTGTTAAACTTCTTGTTTTTTTTCTTATTCTTTTGTTGTTTCCCTTTGTTAAATAGTTTCATTCTTGCTGTTAATATTTTGTTATGATTGGAATTTTTCTCATTAGGAGAAGACAAAGGAGATTTGAATTTTTCTTGTTTAGCCAGTTTTTTTTTAGAAATTGGTGTAGAAGATTGAGAAGAAGAAGAAGAAGTAGAAATGCTACTTTTAGATAAACCTTTAATCTCACGTAAATCCTTCTTAGGTGTCAATTTGGCATAAACTAAATAATAAGCATCATTAACTTCTAAAACATCAGCTTCAGAAATTTTGTTGATATAATCATCATCATAAGTCGCCCAGGTTTGATCTGGCTGTAAAGTATGTGCGATATAATGGCCTGAAGACAATGATCTTCCTGAATGACAAACAACTGAGGTTAATTGATAAATAGAGGGTACAGAAGAATTATCATCACTATCATCTTTGAAACTTGTCAAATCTAGATACTTATCAAAATTGACTTTTTGTTTCATCTTATGTGATTCTAAACCATCAAATTTATATTTCTTCAAGTGAATGACTAAATATTCCGGCTCTTCCAAAATCTTAATCTTTTTTTCAGAGTTTTTGTTATTAGCTTTACAATTATCACAATTGTACCCATCAACAATTTTCTCCTTTTGGAAAAACTGCTCAACACAGTTAGTTAAATTGATTTTAGAAGTTTTTTTCTTTTTGGATAAAAAAACAGATAAATCATAAAACATTTGTTCAGTGACAGAAACTTGATCACAAGACCCACATCTGATAGATTGCTTAAATTTACCACCAAAAATTTGGTAGAGGATAGATTTTGTCATTGGGACACCCTTTGGAACAGAATCTTCTTGAAGTCTAGACATTAAAGACATGAAATACTCATGTGAATCTTCCTGTTCCCATTCTGACATCATACAGTTGATATCACATAACCTATTAATCAATTTTTTTGGATCAAGGTAATTGCCTCCCCCATTAATATTGTTGTTAGAAGTCCACATTTTTTTAGAGGTTTCAGCTAATTGCCAGGTGACAGAGTTTCTATTAATCATTGGATATTTGTTGGAATTTGCTAAAATATCCATTAAGTAATTTTGAATAGCAGGAATATGAAGCATTGCTTGAATAGCAGAGTTGATATAACATGTAACACCATGATTTATAAGCCCCTTTGGATAAAATTTACTGTTATTTTGAGGAGAGGTCCAATTTTTGGTCATTATGTATGGTTCAAATTTGGATCCATGATCAGAAGTCAAGTTTAAAGTGATTGGAGAACAAGACTCTATTCCTTTTGGTGGTTCCAATTTTTGTTTTAAAATAGTTATTGAATTTCTTTCTGGAATGACAACATCAGTCTCTGGTGTACTAACAGCTGTTTTATCATCAGGGGATAACAAACTTGCATTTGAATCATTATTTTCCGTATCATGATTTTGTTTTGCATCCAAGTTTTGTTGTTGAGTTGATTCATTTGGAGCTCCTGTATTATGATTATCTTCAAGGTTTTCACCAAGATCTTCACCAAGATCCTCATCATTAGCGTGGCTTGATGAACTAGGTTTATTAGTGTTTTGATCTAAATCATCATAATCACTATTGATAGGAGTTTTATCATCAATATCACTTGAATTATTATTTTCATCATTATCATCATTACTGTTATTTTCTTCTTCCTCCTCCTCCCCATCATGTGCAGATTCAACTTCAAATTCTTGTTTAGAAACATTTTTACTTTCACTTTCTTTATTCAGTTTAACTCTTTTGTTATTAATATTAATTTCACCATTATTATCTTCTTCTTCAATTACATCACCAAAATCTTCATCCTCATTTGAAATCTTTTCTTCTTCTTGATTGATCTCTTCTTTTTGACTGATCTCCTCTCTTTTACGTTTCTTTCCAGATTTTCCCTTACGATTATTATTCTTTGGAGAAATATAATTGAGTAAGGATTCAGCTAAAGATTTTGGTCTATAAACTTCTTTAACTTCTATTTGATCAACATTTTTATTGTCACTGTCAGCATTATAACCATTTTTATTATTACTCTCATTTTTGTCTCCAATGATTATGTATTTTTCTTCAGTCTTGTCTTCAGAAGTGACAGATTTTGTGTTGAATCTCATGAAATGCAGAGGTGCAGCCATTATTTTTTCAATGAAAGGTTTAAGACTATTATTATTTGTAGTAGAATCATTATTTTCTTCTTCTTCTGGTTTAATATCATCTTTTAACTCATCGCTATTGTTATTTTGTTCTTCTTTTAAAACTCCGTTTCTCTTAGCTTTATGAACTATACCTTTACCGTCAGTACTAATTGAATGTTTAATAATTTTAAATTTAGTTTGTTGTTGCTGTTGTTTGTTATTATTGTTCATAATTAATCAATTATCTTTACGGGTTTAATTTTTATTAGTTAATATTTAATTTTTAGAGATGACACAATTGCAATATTATATTTTTTATTGTATATAATAAAAAAAAAAAGATAGTATGTATATTAAAGTTAATTAAGCAAACAATATATATATATGTATATATTGAAAACTTTTATATATGTTCTTTTGACAAGGTTTTTATTCTTTTAATTGTATGTGTTAAATTGATTATTTATAATTAGTTATTAGACTTTTTTTTTTTATTAAAAAAAAAATATTAAAATTGTGCGTGTGCATTTAAAATGTTCTAAGAATTTTTTGTTTATTTTTAAAAAAAAAAAGAGTACATTATAAAAATTTTCTTCTTTAAGAGAAAAAAGAAAAAAAAAAGAAAAGAAAACTTTGCTTTGTCTTTTTTGCCTAATTGGGAAAATATCATGTTCCCAAATAAGAACGGACTTTCTCTTAAAAAATTTGTTAGTAATTATATTTAAAAAAAAATTAAAGTTTAATATATTCTCTTTTAGGTAATACGTAAATAAATATATTTAAAATTAAAAAAAAAGAAACTTTTAGAAAAATATATATTATATCCGAAATAGATCATATGACCATTTGTTTACGATTTTATTCAATCTTTTTTTTTTCACAATCCATATTTCCCATAGAGAGAGATTATTTATAAAAGGAGATGTATATGCGTGATTAGAAATTAATATTCACTCAAAAAAAAAAAAATAATAATCAAAAGCCACACGCACACATATAATATTGACTCAATTGTAAAAATAAACTCTCAAACTTGGGGAAATAAGGAAAGGGATATTGATATATATTTTTTTAGATATTTTTATTTTTGTGGAACTCAGCCGTATATATTAAAGTTGTGTGGAGTTTAAAAATCTACTACTAATCCTACTAAATAAACAAATAATATAGATATTATGGAAGTAAATCTCCAATTTGTTTACGAATCAAATATATTTAAATAAATATACACATGGTTATGATTATTGATACATAATATTATTATTTAATATAGATTTTATTTCGGTTAAAATTAAGTATTATCTATAGTTTCTTTATTTACTGTCAACAAATGATTGATCAAATTAATCCTTTTTTTTTAATTTTTCTCTTCAAAAGAGAAAATTAATAGTGTCTATGACACATCCATTTACTATATTTTTATTTTTTTTTTGTAAGGCTAAATTTTTATTTTTTTTGGGCGGCTAACTGGAGATGTGTGCAAATAGGTTTAAATTAAGAATAAATAATATATATTTTTTTTTTTAAAAAAAAGGGAATTATTTATTTTTAAATAATTTTTTTTTATATTCCTTAATAAATTATATATAAGAAAAGTGTTGGAGGGGGTTAGGAAATCAGAAATTTAAATAAATCATAATCAACTTACTTTTTACTTTATAATTATATTAGTTTCAACGTTAATAATTTTTTATAAATAAAAATAAAATATTAATAAAAACCATACACACATTTAATAATATATAATAATATATATATATAGTAATCTTTTATCTACTATATTATAAAATATAAATACTTTATTATTTAAAAAAAAAAAAAACACATAACCCCTTAAAAAAAAAACACATACATAAATCAATAATGACTGCTACTACTGGTATTCCTGATATTGCTACTTTATCAATTTCTTCTTCTAAAGACTATACTAGCACTACTAACAAAAACATAGTTTTTATTTCCACAGATGATATTATTGATACTTTAGATTCTCAAGGTATCATTCCAGAGACTTTAATTGAAAGAGAATTAGCTTTTTTCATCAATATTTTCAACTCTGAATCTGATTTCAAAAAATTCACTTCTTATTTCAGTTCTGATATTTCTCTTTTAACAAAAATCATCTCTTTGCTATATTTGAAAAAAATTGAATTAGGCTTAAAATCTGCTGATGGTCTTTTAAATATTAAAGAATTATTAACTGGTGATAAGATTACTGTTTTATTAACAACTTCTTCTAAAGGTTTTGCTGATATTGATTCTACATTTTTAGATTCTGCAAAACATGATCAGTTCCATTTAGAAGCATTTCAAACTTCTTTAAACAATTTATCAATTGTTATCATCTCTGAATCTGAACAAGATTTGGCCAAGAGTGATTCAAACTTGAAGATTGTTGATAGAATTAGAATTGCTGCTACTAATGTCAAAAAACAAAGTGGTCCATACTTACAATTTGTCTCTTCTTCTGAACATAAAGAAAACCAAGAATTTAGATTAATAATTTCTTTCAAAAAAGGTACTACTACTAATTTCTATCAATTATTCAATCAACTTTTGGACTACTACAAGATTAAGACTCATAAAGTACATTTGGAAACTTATTCCGAAGGTTTGTTACTATTTTCTTTCTATTTCACTAAAAATGATAATGAACATGTAATCAACCTTCACACTAATTTGTCTCAAATTTTGAAAGAAACTTCTTTGATTTATTGTCTACCAATTGTTCAAGATATTGTCACTTCTTCTGATGCTGATGATGATTTTGTTTTATCCCCACAGGAAAAATCTTATTTCAAGATTTCCTCTTGTTTCATTTATCATTTCATTGATAGATTAGCCTTCCATAACAATGGAGCCGATTTGATTGCTAATACAACTCCTCAATTCAGTGATGTTTTGACTACTTATCAACAAATTTTAAAGCAACAATCCTTCTCTGAGCAATTGATTAGTAATGTTTTATCTAAATATAAGAAATTAGTTGTCAAATTATTCAAAACTTTTGCTTTAACCCATTATCCAAAAGAACTACAAAAGGAAAATATTTTAGAACAAACTTTGTCTTATCAAAGAATTTTAAATGGTATTGAACCTTTCCACTCTGATGATGAATTTGATGAGTTTTTGAAAGCTAATGTTGATGACCAATCTCCAGATTACTTGATCTTACAATCTTTAAAAACTTTCAATGATTCCATTTTGAAAACCAATTTCTTTATCAATGAAAAATTGGCTATCTCCTTCAGATTAAATCCAACTTTAATCTTCCACAAGAAATCTTTAATTTTCCCTGAAGTTCCATTTGCTGTCTTTTTTGTCATTGGTTCCCACTTCCATGGTTTCCATATTAGATTCCATGATATTGCTAGAGGTGGTATCAGAATTGTCAAATCTTTCAGCAAAGCTAGTTATGAATTGAACATGAAATCAATGTTGGAAGAAAACTACAACTTAGCTTACACACAACAAAAGAAAAACAAGGATATTCCAGAATCAGGTTCTAAAGGTGTCATGTTGATGAACTATGGTTTCATAAGTGAAGAGGCTACCAAGAATGCCTTTGAAAAATATTGTGATTCTATTATTGATATTTTAGATTTCCAATCTCCAAAATATGTCGATCTATATGGTAAAAGAGAAATATTGTTCTTTGGTCCTGATGAAAACACTGCTGGATTTTGTGATTTTGCTACTTTATATGCTAAATCTAGAGGTTGTTCATGGTGGAAATCTTTCTTGACAGGAAAATCACATACTTTAGGTGGCATCCCCCATGATAAATATGGTATGACTTCTCTTTCAGTAAGAACTTTTGTTGAATCCATTTACAAAAAATTGGGTTTATTAGAGACACCATTGTTAAAATTCCAAACTGGTGGTCCAGATGGTGATTTGGGTTCCAATGAAATTTTGTTATCTTCCAAAAATGAAACTTATGTTGGTTTAGTTGATGGAAGTGGTACACTTGTTGATCCTCAAGGTTTGAATAAAGATGAATTGAGAAGATTGGCAAAATTGAGAGCCACTGTTGACAAATTTGATACTTCTTTATTGTCTAAGGATGGATTCTTTGTTTCTATTAAAGATATGAATGTGAAATTAGCCAATGGTATGACTGTCTCTGATGGTACTGTTTTTAGAAACAAGTTCCATTCTGAATATTTGTTCAAATTCTTGCCAAGAGTTGATGTCTTTGTTCCTTGTGGTGGTAGACCAGCTTCCATCAATATTAGCAATATTGATTTGTTTTTAGATTCCAAGACTGGTAAAAGTAAAATTCCAATCATTGTTGAAGGTGCTAACTTGTTTATAACTCAAGATTGCAGATTGAAATTGGAGCAAGCTGGTTGTGTTTTAGTAAAAGATTCTTCTGCAAACAAAGGTGGTGTCACTTCATCTTCAATGGAAGTTTTGGCTTCTTTAGCTTTGAATGATTCTGATTTCGTTAACAAGTTTATCAAAAATGCTGATGGTGTTTATGACTCCTATGTTAAGTTCATTCAAGCTAAGATTTGTGGAAATGCTAGTGCTGAATTTGATCAATTATGGGCTTTGAACCAATCTACTGGAAGACCAATTTCTGTTTTATCTGATGAATTGTCTGTTGCTATCAATAAATTGAATGATGATTTGATTGATTGTAAAGAATTATTTGACCATGACTTGAAGTTTAAGGAACATTTGTTGATTGATAAGATTATTCCAGAAGTTTTGTTTGAAACCTCTTCTCAAACTAAAGAAGAAGTTGTTGCTAACATTCCAGAAAACTATATCAATGCTATGTTATCTGTTTACTTAGCTTCTAACTATGTCTACAAGTATGGTACTGAAACTAATATGGGTAAATTTTTGGCTTTTATTTCGGAATTGAAGAAATAGCTTTTTTTTTTATGTGGATAGTATATATATATTTATTTATTTATGAATGCTCTTTTAAACTAAAAAAATGAAAAAAACAATAAAAATTATATTTTTAAAAAAAAAAATTAAACAATGTTAAAGATCGTTAATTATTAATTATTATATACAGTGTATGTTTATTATTATTTTTGTTTTAAACAACAACTTCTTCTTTTTCTTCCTTCTTTTCTTCCTTATTTTCTTCTTCGATTTTTTTCTCAGATTCTTGTTTTTCTAAATCTTGTTTAATTTTCTTTTTAGATTTTTCATGAACGGCTCTCTTGTTAGTTATCAAAAATGAAGCCAAGAAATTGAATAAAAAGAAACCTAAAGCAACATACCAAACAGCTTTGATACAACTTTGAATGATCTTACCTAAAGTATCATCACGACCTTTGTTTGTCAATCTATAAACAATAATCTCATTGACATTCATATCATGCAAGAATGATAGTTCATCATTTGCTTTAACTTTAGCATTAAGTCTTGTGTTGAAATAAGTATTTGCAATAATAGATCCGGTAGCCATACCTAGCAACTTGATGAAAGAATAGAAAGATGTGATATTAATAGTTTGCATTCTGATTTTGTCTGGATCACCACTTGATTTATCAATGTAAAATTGGGAAGCAATCATTGTTGATTGAACTTGACCTCCTAAACCACATCCAGCCAAGAAAGTTAAACCTATAGCTTTATTAGCATGCATTGCGAAATCAGATAATTGAATCAAACCTGCACCAATTGAACCTAGAATAGTAGCAATAACAATAACAATTTTGAAAAGACCTGTCTTCTTGATAAATACACCACCAGAAATAACACAAACAGAAGAAGAAATCAATAATGGAATAGTTCTTATACCAGCATCCATGGTAGATTGATTTAAAACTAATTGATAATATTGAATCAAATATAAGACAATACACATGAAAGCAACACATGAACAGAAGTTACAAATATTGACGGCAACCAAACCGAATTTTGTAAATACTGATGGATCGATTAATGGTGTGAATCTCTTACTGTATCTTGCACATACTTTTTCAAACAAGTACATGTCCCATAGTAAGGAAAAGATCATGAACAAAGGACCTAATACTAACATAACAATAATTCTGTAATTTGACCAAGCATAATCTTCACCAGATCCAAAAGTTAATCCAATGAAAAGAAGAACAAAACCAATGGAGCAGGTAGCAAATTCAACAAAATCATAAGTGAAGAATAAACATAATGCAAAATTCTTCCAATTAGATAAACTTCCCATTTTCATGAAAAATCTAAATAGAATAGCTGGAATTTTAGTCATTCCTATTAAATACTTGTCATTTTCATGGTTGTAAGCATACATAAACATGAAAATGGCAGTGATACCAATTGGAAGATTGATGTAGAAACATAATCTCCAACCAGCACTATAAGCATCAGTGAAAGCAGAACCAACAATAGGACCAACAACAGAGGAAATATTAAAAGCTAATCCGACAACAGAGACCCACAAAGATATTTTTTCTGGAGGAGTAATTTGGGTGACAACAACAAAAATCAAATTTTGAATTAAAGAACCACCAATACCAGATATACATCTACCAATGATCAACATAGTCATACTGTCACTTAAAGCAGAAACCAAAGAACCAATTTCAAACAGAATAACACCAATAATCAAAGCAGACTTGACAGTGAATTGGTATGCAAATCTCGCAGTTATAAGACACATAATGGCTGTAGGTAATGAGTAACCAGTTACTAACCATGAAGTTTGAGCATAGTTGTTAAACCTCTCAGCGACCTTCTCAATGGTTGTAGCAACAATCATGATATCCAAAGAAGCTACAAAAAGGACTAACAATAGAGAAGCCATAACAATGTAAAATTTAGATCCTTTATAATATTGTCTTAGTACTATGACATCTTCTTTAATAAATTGTTTAGGATTTTCTGGTGTACTAATTTCATCTAAAATGACTGATGATGATTCTGGTTCTAAATCATTTTTCGATAGAGATGTGTTTGAGGAATTGGTATTCCCTTGATCGTTTATATTATTGTTAATATCTTTTGTAATAACACTAGACATTTATTTTAAGATTTTTGTATATATTCTGTAGAATCAAATAAAATTAAACAATAAAAAATGTGTTTAGGTGATTGTATTATATTTTTTTTACCTTAGTTATTGATTATATATTTATATTTTTAAAAAAAAAAAAATAATTATTAAAATTAAAATAATATATGAAAAAGTTAATGATTCTTGTGGTATTTATATACAATTTCTTTTACTTTCAAGAAGCAATGTGTGTTTAAAGTTGATAACTAATAATTTTTGTATTAGTTTTATTTTTTTTATGTAATCCAAGAAAAAAAGAAAAAAAACACGAAAAAGAAAAAAAAAACGATACTTCTAAATATGATGATGCTTTTCTAACCCATTCATCCTGTCGAATGCATTTTAAAGAAGGGAAAAAAAAGTCTTATATCCATTAATTTTATGTTTAAACCCATTTTTTTCTCTACGAACACCGTGAATTTTTTTTAATGGTAAAAGGATATAAAAAAAAATTTAATTATCTTCTGTAGTTGGGGGGGGGGGGAAATGGGATTTACACATATTCAAGTGGGTTTAAGAAAATAAAAAATAACACGGAAATAAAATAGGAAATAAAAAATTAGCTAAACGTAAAAAAAAAAACAAAAAAAAAGGAGATTTGCAAACAGAAATAAATATACATTTTTTTTTTTATTCATTCTTATAGTTAAAAATAAATATCAGGTGTAGATAAAAAGATAATTACAATAGACAATTATTATTATTATTTTATTGATAGTTGTTTAAGATTAAATATAAAATGATAGAACTCTTTTTTTTTGTTTTGTTTTTTAATGCTCCGTGATTTTATAAGAAACATAGATATTGTATATATATTGAAGTAAATGGAGTTAAAATAAATTATTTCGGACTACTAAATAAAAAAAAACATACAAATTGCAAAATTAAATTGTATAAATACTAACTTTGGAATTTTTTAATAACTCTTGTAATTAATAATTTCTATCTTTATATGGATTAAAACTTTTGTATTTCTTGAATGGGGGTTTTGATTGTATATTAACATTATCACCATCTTCTTCTTCCTTTTCTTCATTAATTTCGATTTTTGTTTCTTCTTTGTGTTTGTGTGGAGATCTCTCACCAGATAAAAATAAAGAAGCACGTAGATTAATATCAAACAAACAAAAAGTTAACCACATTACAGATTTGATACAAGTTAAAATGATTTTACCCAATGAATCGTTCAAAGTTTCATAATCATCAAGTAATCTATAAATAACCAATTCATTAACATTCAAACCATGCAAAGATGATAATTCACTTGAATGTTTAACGTTTTTGGAAGCAAAACACTGAAAATTGTATTACCAATAACAGGACCAGTTGCCATACCTAACAATTTCATAAATGAATAAAAAGAATTGATATTAACTCTTTGTCTTTCAGCAGTCTTTTCTCTTCACTAGTAATACATTCTGCTTCTTTAACCAAATACTGTTGTACAGCAATAATTGTTGATTGAATTTGAGAACCAAAACCAACAGTTGCTAAGATATTATATCCAATAATTTTACCAGTTGTCATATTAAACTCAAACAATTGTAGCATACCAGCACCTACACAATCTAGTAATGCACCTAAAACAATGACCCATTTTACCATACCTGTTCTTTGAATAAATCTACCACAAATTATAACAGATAAAGAAGATGAAACAAATAATGGAGTAATTTTGGTTAATGTTGATTGCTCAAGTACTATTTGGTAAAATTGAATTAAATAGATCAAAATAGTGATAAAGGAACATGATGAACAGAATATACAAATGTTTGTAGCAAATAATCCTATATTCTTGTAGCATAAGACATCAATTAAAGGATTAATTGTTTGTCCATAATGCTTACAAATTTTTGGATAAAATAAAATATCCCACAATACAGCAAACAAAATTAATAATGCACCAAGTACAAGCATAATAATGACTCTGTAGTTACTCCAAGGGTCGACTTGATTAGATCCTTATGTTAAACCTAAAAATAACAAAACAAAACTTAGAGAAAAAGCCAAAAACTCAATAATATCATAGTCAAAAAATATGCTATTTGCAAAAAGTTTCCAATTATGAATTGTACCACATTTTTTAACAAAGGAGATAGTACAATTAGGAATTCCAGCAATAATTTTTAAATAATTGTCACCATGATGATTGTAAGCCAATAAAATTAACAGCATTGCAGTGAAAACAATAGGCAAATTGATCCAAAAACTGTATCTCTATTCCATGGTAGGGTAACTTTCAATAAAAGCAGAATCTATAATAGGTCCTAAAACAGTACCCATATTAAAAGCTACAGAGACTATACTCATTAACATGGGTAATTTTTCTTCAGCAACAATCTCAATCAGAATTAGGTAAACCAAGTTGTTAATGAAAGCGGCGCCAATCTCTGAAGTGCATCTTCCAATGAAAAGCATGTTTAAATTGGCACTGGCTGCAGTTATGATAGTTTCTAATTCAAAAATTGAAATTCCCAAACAAACACAATATTTTAAGTTAATAACAGACGCAATTCTTGATGCTAATAAACAACAACAAGCTGTGGAAAGTGTGTAAGCAGAAATAATCCAGACAGTGATTTCAGCATAGTTGTTGAAATGTTTGATCATTGGAGTCATCACTGCAGCCACTATTGAAGTATTTATGGATGTTAGTAATAAAGAAATTGAAGTAGCAAATATGACTGCATAAAGTTTTAAACCTCTGTAGTGAGCTTTTACTGATTTTAAATCTTCAACTGACATATTCTTTGGTTATTAGTTTAAGTATGGTGTGTTTTTTTTTCAAAAGTTTTTCTTATAAATAAAAAAAAATAAGAACTAATATATGCCTGATTGAAATTTTTGTTTTCAAATTTTACAGCTTTATATATATGTACTTAAAAAAACGAAATTAAAAGATATTTCAATCCATACCAATGGCATAAATGAATAGATACTTGGATTAAGATGAGTTAAAAACGCCACTTTTATATATAAAAAAACGTATATCTATATATATTAAATTGCAATATTTTAACATATATTTATTCAATTAGAATATATAAATAATTAAAAAAAGGAGAAAAACTAATTTCACTCTTTCTTTAAAAAATATTTTTTTATTGTTCTGATTTATGTTGTTAGTTAAAAAATTCCCGCAAATACGACATGTTTGAAAAGCAAAAGATTCTTACTGGCCAGATGAGATTGAAGAGTAATGTTTTTTTTGCATTATTTTATTGTTGTTGCAAAAAGTTCCTTAAGGATAGGGGGACATTGCTAAAAAATCTATTTAAACAGAAGCATATGTTCCTCAGAAATGGCTTAAAATGAAGGCTTCTTTTTTTTTTTTTAAAAAATCCATCCGAAATTATCCATCATAGAAATGGGTTTAACAAAAAGTAAATAAATGAATGAATAAATAAATAAATAAAAGCCACTATAGCATTTTTAATAAAAAAAACAAAATCAAATATTACATGCAATAATAAAAGTTATCAAATATAATACTTGTTTGAGGTATATTTCAAAAAAAAACTCAGTTTAATAAAGTATGATATTATCAGTCAAAAGGGGAAAATTAAAATATAAATATTAAAAAAAAAAAAAAAATCACTAATTATATATAATCTTTGTTAATTTCATTATAAAACATTATTTTATTAATATTTAATTAATTAAAAAAAAAAATACTACTTTTTAGCTTCATCTATTTCAATATCTTGTTTTTCTTCACTACTTTCAACTGCTTTTTCAATATCACTTTGTTCTTGTTCCTCTTCTTTTATTTTTTTCAACTGTTTCTTTGTCATGATTAGTTTTTTAGAAGCAAACCAACAAAAGAATAATGGAATCACTGATGCTCCAGTAGCAAAATAAAATACATTTTGAATACATCCAGATAGCATTTTAGAAAATGGTGAATGTCTACCATCAAAGTTTTTTCTTCTGAAAGCAATCAAAGTGTCTGCTCTCAAATAAGAATACTCTGGAAAATCACTGTTAATTTTATTTATGACAGATGTATTGAAAACCATTGTTGAAACAACACTACCAATACAAAGTCCAACTTGTTTAGAGAAAGCATTACAACCAGTAATACTAATAAAATCCATTCTATACCTTGGATCCTCAGGATCTAGTTCTCTTTGAGCAGACAATAAAGAACTTTGTGCAATAAAACCAAAACCAATTCCACCTATAAAGACAAAAATCAATTTCTCTGCTTCATTTGATGTATCTTTTAATAAAGTTAATAAACCATTACCTAACAATCCTGTTGCAGCAGCTAAATAAATTAATGGTTTCACACGACCAGTCTTGGATATTAGAAATCCTGAAAAAAGAACAAATGAGGATATACTTAACATTGAAGGCATGAAATTTACTGAAGCGATTAATGGAGAATAGTTAAATAGTAATTGAAAGTATTGAATAATGTAAACAGATTGACAACCATTTGCTAAGCAAACAAAACATGCTACAATATTTACAGAAACAATTTTAAAATTCAAAAACAACTTTTCTGTCATTAAAGGACCAATAGTTGATTTTGGTGGGAAGTTGATTTGATCAGCATATTTTTTTTCCAAATAATCAACAACTTTAAAATAATAGAAACAATCATAAAGGATACCAGATATCAAAAAAATAGGACCAACTATTAACAAAGCAATACAATTTCTATCATACCAATGCCAGTTTTTCTGGAAACCACCAGCAAAAGTTACTGCCAACAAAAAGAGAATAAAACCTGTGGATACTAAAATAAAATTAATCATATCAAAGGATACAAGCAACTCAACTAATAATTTGATATATGTTTTTTTGGTGGTAATTGCTTTGAAGAAGGATTTGAACTTATACTTGTGAACTTGTACAATTTTTTGAGCAATAGTTAGTAGAGGTGGACAGACACCATCATCATATACACTTTGAAACAAAGTCAAAGCCAAGAATCCAATAGGTAAGTTAATATAAAAACATAATCTCCAACCTTCTTTATAAGCTTCAGATAAAGCACCACCAAGAATAGGTGTAACAGCACCAACAGAAAAAGAAATGGATAACAAGGAAAGCAAAAAAGCTCTTTTCTCTTCGGGGACTAATGTTGAAGAAATAATAAAACTGACTGTATTCAACCCACTACCGAAACAACCTTGAATGACTCTTCCAACAATTAACATATACATATTTGTGGCTGTTGCAGTGATTAATGATCCGAGTTCAAACCCTAAAATGGCTACTATAATAGACATTTTTTTGCCCAGTTTCACAGATATTCTTGACCATAAAGTGCATCCCATGGCAGAGGAGAGAGAATAGGCAGACATGATCCATGAGGATAGTGAATATTTGGCAAATTGTTCTGAAATAGATTCAAGTGGTGCAGCAACAATACAAATGTCCATTGCAATAACAAATACGGCTAAGTTTAATGAGAATTGAATAATTCCAAGTTTTAAGCCTGAATAATACCGTGGCTCATTAGCTTTATCCTCTTTCCTGGATTCTACTTTGTCACAATTTTCTGTGAGATTAATTGTGATGATATCTCCATTTATTTGTTCAGATTTTATATATGTATCTATGGAATTAGTTTCATTGTTAGAATGTTCTGAATGAGAGGAAAGTGATGTTTGTAATGAGAGTGCCATTTCATATAACCGTTTATATATGTATACTATAAAATGGAGAGAAGAACTATAAGAAGAAAAAGTTTTTGGTTTATAATTAAATAAATTTATGTTAAAAAAAATGAAATAAATAAAAAACAATAAATGGGCTGTTATCTCAGTAAATCATTTTTTTGTAATCCTTTTATATATATTATTTATTTATGTTTTTAAAAAAAGTTATATACCAATCGTAATGAGTAATTAAAAAAAGAGCATTGGTAAATCGGTTTTTTTAGTTGACAATTTGATTTTTTATAGTAAAACACCGAATTTAATACTCTTTAAACGCCGAAATTACATAATAGAATATTATTTTCTCAGCAAAAAAAAAAATATATATATTATTAGGATCTGAAATTCCTGCGGATATAAACAGTTTTAAAAGAATACATTACAATATGACTCTTTTAAATTTGAATATAGTTAGGTGTAATTTTTAAACAATAATCTTTGCTAAAAAAGTACGAGAGGTTATGTTTTGTTGAAAACATTGGTGGAGTTAAGGAATCCAAATTATAAAAACTTATTATTCTCATCCCAACTCTCTCTAAATACATCATTTTCTAATTTTTTTGTAAAGAAGTTAAAAAAATAGGATTATGGGTTTCTCAGGAAATAAAATTCTCATTACAAAAAAAAAATAAAAAAAGCCTTTATTTTTTTTGTTTTTGTCTTAAATTAGGTCATGTGATCTTTTTTGTAATTCTTTTATATCCGAGAACTTTTTATGTTAGTAAAAATATTTCTTTTTCTTCTTTTTTTTTTTATACTGAAAGATATCTATAACGACAAAAAAAAAACACATAAATCTTTAGTATACTTCATTACTATTACATATATAAAATAATAATAATAACCATTATACCTCTTAATTAATTTTTTTTCTATTTATAAAATAGAATGCCATACGAAGGATTTTCATTAGAACTAGCGTCTCCACCACCTCCAGACAGACCATTATCTGAACTAACACCTGAAGAACAAGGTGAAAAAGGTGCTGAGATGATCATTGGAATGATGACATCTTGTCCTGGGAAATCAGCCATATCAGGAGTTGCCGGTTTTGGTTTAGGTGGTGTTTTTGGTCTTTTCATGGCATCCATGTCCTATGACACACCATTGCATACTCCACAAGTGGCTGGGTCAACACAAGGTGGGAAATTGATTGTAGATCTACCGTTTAAAGAACAAATGAGAGTCGCTTGGAAGGATATGTATACTAGAGCCTGGTCAAGTGCAAAGAATTTTGGTTATATTGGTCTTATATATGCTGGTGTTGAGTGTTGTGTGGAGTCTACTAGAGGTAAGTCAGATCATTGGAATGGATTGTCTGCTGGTTGTTTGACTGGTGGTGGTTTAGCTTATAAGAGTGGTCCTCAAGCTGCTGCTATTGGGTGTGCATCTTTTGCTGCTTTTTCTGCTGCTATTGATCTATATATGAATAGTGAGAATGGTAAACCACCAAAGAATGATTTTGATGAATAAGTAAAGAAAGATATATATATATATATATATATATATATAATAACATATACAAGGCGTGTAAATAATTTAAACAAAAAAATTAATTAGTATTTTAAATAATATATATAATAAATTGAGAGAAATATTATTACAATGAGAAGTATAAGAAGAAGCAGAATGATCTTTGCTATAGGTTTAGGTTTTTTACTTTCATATTCTCGGAGTATTGAATTACAGATACGTACAATATCTTTTTCATCAGTTGCTTTTATTGTCACTTGTATTTGTCTTTCACAATCATTTAAACTACTTTCATGTTTTGAAGTGACATATCTTTTCAATTTCTCACTTGCATTTGAGTTTTTAAAAGTGTCAGGTGATTTTGTCTTATTCTGTGATTGTTTTCTAATTGTGTTGTTTAAAATTACAGGTTTTTGATAAATGTCTCTAGTATTATTCATCATTTTCTTTTGCCTTTCCATATAAGGCAAAGGAATGGGGTTTCCAATATCATCTCTAGTTTTTAAAATATGTTTAGGATTATTTATTTGGTTGTTATTATAATTATGGTATTCATTGGCATTATCATCTTCATCAAATTCGTCTTCGTCAGAATAAACAATATCATTCATCAAAATAGCTCCTTTTAAATTACTAACTCTTCTAAAACTTTGGGCATTGTTTTTATTATTATTGGAATTGCTGTTTGATGAAAGTTTGTTAATTTTTACAGAGCTATTTCTTCTATGGTCAATAGTGCTGTTTACTAAATAAGAGTTATTATAATCATTTTCAGGTATATATGGTGTTCCTATTTGATCATCTGATAAAATATGTAATCTATTTATATTATTATTGTTACTATTGTTTCGATATTTTTTATGATAGTTGTTGCTACTACTTCTGTTCTTATTTGAATTCCACATCTATAGAATTGAAAGAGATAAAAAGATTATACTTTCAAATTATTTTTAAAAAGAAGATGTAAACAGTTATATAAACTAGATATTGTCTTGTATATGATTTGGGGGGTTTTTTTTTTCATATCCTTTTACAAATTGTTTCAATTAATTAAAGTAAATGGATGCATTTGTTCATCAAATTTTTCTATATTTTAAAAAAAAAAAAAAAAAAAAAAAAAACCAAAAAAAAAAAACATTAAAAAAAAAACTTGTTAGTAAGCAAAAAATAATAACAATTAATCAAAGTAATCCGCTACCATAGATATAGATCACATGCCTAATAAGTTCAAATTTTTAAAAAATCTTTGTTTCTGTAATAATAAAAGAATTTAATTACCAAATGTAATTTATTTCTCAATAATATATTTTTTACAAATCATTTAATTAAATAAAAATATATATTGTAAGGGAGATGGGGGGTTTGTTCCTTAAGAAATGAGTGTTTGATTATTTATTGCTATAAAGAAATCAAAAAACAAATATAAAAAATGAAATACAATAAATCACGTGAAAATGTTTTTTTTTTTTTGCTTTGGGGTTTTTAATGGATATCCCAAATAGGCAATAACCAAAAAAGAGTCATAAACTGTGTATACAAATTTTTTTATGTCAAGTTAATTTGGCAGTACAAAATTATTACACAGTTTTTTTATTTATTGTGGAAGATAAAAAGTAAACACATATATACAAACTAGCTATATTATTTTGTACATAACTGAACAAAAAAAAAGATTCACACTTTTTTTAATAAGTTAATTGGTTAAATATAAAAATATTAACTGAAGTAAAATGATTTACTCTATTAAAATAGAATATAGTAGAATACAAGACCAAATAATTTATTAGTTACTTTATTGCTATCGGTTGAATAAATAAACGTGATTAATTTAAAAAAAAAATATATAATAATCATAAATCTATTTGTTTAATTATTTGGAAATAAAATGTTTCAAAGATTTTTAAATAAAAGAGTAGTTTTAAAAAATAATTTTTTTTTTAATAGTTCAAAAAAAACCCTTTATTCTACAAATCCTTCTACAAAAAAAAACATATCATTCAAACATGTTATTAACTACACTTTATTAGGTGCTTGTTTAGGTTCTGTTTCATCATTTTTTTACTATAAGTCTTTGCTAAAAGAAATCCCAAATGCCGATGAAATAGACTCACTATCTAAAACTTTATACAAATCTACTATAAGTATAGATGATTTACCAAAAAGTAAATATGCCAATGCTATTGATCTTGAAAATGCCATATTAGAACTTAAAACAAAAATTGATCCAAAAAACATATCCAAAAATGAAGATACTCTTCAAAGTCATGCTGATAATGGTTGTAATCCAATTGAACCACTAGAAAGTCAAGTGCCTAAATATGTTGTTTTTGCTGAATCTACTGAGGAAGTATCAGAAATATTAAAAACTTTATACAAATATGACATTCCAACTATTCCTTTTGGCGGGGGAACATCTCTAGAACAGCATTTCTTCACAACAAGAGAAAATAGTGTTGTCTTAGACACTTCAAGAATGAAAAAAATACTGAAAATTAATGAATTAGATTTAGATGCACAAGTGCAATGTGGTGTCTCTTGGAACCAGTTGAATGACTATTTAGCTAATAAAAGAAGCAAGCATGAAAAATCTTCTTGTACTTTGAAGTTTGGTTGTGATTGTGGGCTTAATGCTAATATGTCCGGTATGATTGCAACAAATGCTTCTGGTATTGGTGCGCAAAAATATGGTTCAATGGTGCAAAATGTTATTTCAGTCACAGCTGTCTTGGCTGATGGTACTATTGTAAAGACTAAGCAAAGGCCAAGAAAATCTTCAGCTGGTTATAATTTGACTGGTCTCTTTGTAGGCTCTGAAGGAACGTTAGGAATTATTACTGAGTGTACAGTGAAACTGGGTGTTGTTAATCCATATGAAACTGTTTGTGTTGTGCAATTTGATGATTTATATAAATCTGTTGAAGCTGTTGGGCAACTAGGGCAAAGAGGTTTAATACTTGATGCTATTGAACTTTTAGATGAAAATATGATGAAAGCTGTAAATTTGAGTGATCAAGTTCAGCAAAATTTTGAAATTAAACCTACTTTATTCATGAAGATTTCTGGATTGAATAAAGTTGTTGTTGATGAAATGGTTAAAGAAGTTGCTGATATTTCTCAACAAAATAACTGTTTTAAATTTTTATTTGCCAAGGATAAAGAGGAAGAAGAAGAATTATTTACTGCAAGAAAGAATGCTCTTTGGATTCAACTAGACTATGCTTCCCATTTATTTGGTGATAAAGATGCAAAGCTTTGGATAACTGATGCAGCTGTTCCACTTTCAAAAGCTCCTGAATATTTAGAAAAGGCAAATAAATTAGTTGAAGATAGTGGCTTGAAATCAGTTACTGTTTCCCATTTAGGTGCTGGTAATTTCCATATAAATATTTTTTATTTACCAGAACAATTAGCTCAATGTGAAAAAGTTGTTAAAGATATGTGTAAATTGAGCATATCCTTAGAAGGAACTGTCACTGGTGAACATGGTGTAGGTTTAGGTAAAAAAGAGTTATTACCTTTGGAATTAGGGGATGAAGCAATTGATTTAATGAGAAAAATTAAGTTTTCTTTAGATCCAAAAGGTATATTGAATCCAGATAAAGTTATTAAAATAGATAAAGAAGAAAAATTCAATGGTGCTTATTCTAAAAAAATCTAAATTAACAAAGTATTGAAAAAATTTGTCTTTTAAAGTCTTATTTTTTATTCTTTTTCTTTATGTATTTGTTTTTTTTTTTTATTTAAAAAAAAATTATATATATATATATACTTTTTTTATTATTTATTTTTTTTAATCTATTATTATCAACAATATTTTAATGAATTAAATTTAAAATTGAAAATTTTGTTGATTAGCCTCATTTATATTGTATCTAAATTCAGAATTTCCCATTTCATCATTCAAAACAGCCTCTTCTTCTTCTTCCTCACCACTGAAATATGTGTCAATTAATTTGAAAGATTTGTTATAAATAATTTCAGATTGATGACTTTGTAAATTAAAGATAGTATCAGCACCACCATATTGTTCTATTAAACTAGCATATTCATTAACAGCTAAACCACTAGCTTCCTTATCAGCTTCACCAACTTGTAAAATTTGAAGCAAGGAATCTAGAATTATTTCGATTAATTTGTTATCCTTTGTAACCAATTGAACACAAAGTGTCTTTAAAACACCATAACCTACAAGAACTCTAATAATCTCTGGATCCATACCACCAGCAGAACAAGCATTGCAAATACACCAAAGAGCTTCTTTCTTACATCTTGGAGTATCAGTTTCAATAATATCAAGCAACATTGGAATACATCCTGAGCTGATTACTTCTCTAGCTTGAGCTGGAGTACCAGCAAGAATGTTGGAAAAACACCAACAAGCCTCCTTTCTCATATTTTCCTTCTTTGCAGTCAAAAGGGCAATCAATGGTTCAAGAACTCTTGAAGCTAAAATTGTTTGTGTGTGGATATCATCACCAGTTAATAAGTTACCTATTGTTCTCAAAGCTGGTGTTTGTACTTGAGAAGAACCGTTTGATAATAATTGAACTAATCTTGGAGCCACATTGAACTTCAATACATTAGTGATAGCATTATCGTCACCATCAGACAAATAGGATAAAGTCCATAAAGCGTCAGATAAAATCTCAGTATCATAGGAATAAATCAATCTAGAAATGACAGGCAAAGCTTGAGATACAACAGACCAGTTTGGTTTGGAGGTTCTACCTCTGCAAATATTGGACAGAGTCCAAACAGATGTCTTTGTCAAAGAGGCTCTGTTCAATTCAAAGCAGTTTAACAAAAGTGGCATAACATTCATTTGAATACACAAGTCTCTATATTCTGATGAATCACCAGCAATATTACCAATACACCAAACAGCTTGTTCTTTAACCTCTACATTGTCAGATTCCATAAGAGCAATCATATTTGGCAATACATTGGATTCAACAACAATTCTTGTATCTTCTGAAGCTCCAGAACATAAATTAGTGATAGCCCAAGCAGCTTCATGTTGTAATTGGTCTGGCTGATTAGGACCAATAAATTCAATCAATCTTGGCAAAATACCACAATCTAAGACTTCTCTGATAGGAGGTTTATATTCTCTTGATAACATTTGTCTTAAAGCAATGACAGCAGTCAATTGTTGAGCTAAATCTTGAGACATAATGTTTTGGATTTGTTTTGGTAATTCTTCTTGTAAGAAATAGTTGTATTCCTCTTCAGATTTTCCAGCACCAGTCATTAAATCTTTATCAACAGTACCTATTTCTTCATTTACTGCTGCATTTTGAGTATTGTCATCAATGACAGAATTAGCCATATTTCTTCTTTTGGCTAAAACTTCATCTCTTTTGGTCTTTCTTAGTTCAACTTGTTGTGTTTCTCTTCTTTTTCTTAATTCCTCAGTAGAAAATTTGTTTTTGTTTTTAAAAGTTGTTCTTCTATATTCTGGAACGTACTTATTAGTACCAGAGGCTGATGATGTATCACTATCCATTATAATTTATATGATTTAAAATATGAGAAAATGAAAAGAAAAGAAGGAATAATCCGAAATAATTTTAAAAAATGTAATAAACTAATGTTTTTTGGTTTTTTTTCTCCTTTACCTAAAGTATATGTTATTTTCTTTTTTTTTTAAAAAACGAATATGTACACACTTAAAATATATATATTAAATCCTTGGTTTTTTAAATATAAAAATTTAACTAAAAACTAATAGTATTACTTTGGTTTTTAGTTTATTTGTTTTTTATTAAATATTTTTTAGAAAAAGGTTTTCTGTTTCCTTTTTCCTTTTTTTTTTTTTCTTGAAGAGACATCTTTGCCTCTTGACGTTTTTTTTTTTTTTTTATTTTCGAAAAAGAAAATACCAAGATGAAAGAAAAAAAAAAAAATTTTTTTTTCTAGAAAATTGGTCACATGATAATATATAAAAATTAACCGCAATCATACTAATTAGAATATAAAAATAAATATATGTTTGTATTTATATGTATTTATAAATCAAACACTTTCAATCTGTTGTTTTGTTTTTTAAAAAATATAAATATATTGCAAAGAGTTACATAATCTGATAGCTAAAACAAAACTTGAAATTATTTACATGTTTTGTTTCTTGTTCCGATAAACAATACCGGTGTGATTAAAAAAAAAAAGAAACGTTTTAAAAAAAACTTAATATTAGCCGGGTAAATGAGCGTAAATAATTTAACCAAACCAAATATAAATTTATTAGTTGATAACAAATAACAAACTTTATCTTGTATAGCATGTATATCTTTCTATTATCGTTTTTTAAAGCATAACTATATATATATATATATTTGTATTTATTCATGTATCTATTTTCTCTTGTTTTTTTTATTATTACTGCTATTTTTTTTCTTACTCTTGCTCAAGTCTTCTTCTGTATCCACAGCAAAATTATATCTCTGTTTATTTTCTTCTTCTTGTTTAGTAGTCAAGTCTAAATCATCCAAATCAAACTCAAGCTCATTAACATTTCTTTCATCAATATTTGTATTTGCAATTGCATTAGTTTTACCATAAGAATTCAATTGTATAGCAGAGGATTCTAAATCTAATGGGTTTTCAGCAAATGGATTGCAATCATTATAATGCATATATTCAATATCTCCATAACTCCATCTAGAATGAAATTTGCCATCAGATAAAATCTTAGGCATGTAATAATTATATTTAGTGTATTCAAAGACTGAAAATGATAGCATGGCACCAGCGACTAAATCAATGAAATAATGGTGTGTCAAATACATTGTACTCCACCAAAGCCAAAAGACATAAAGGACAAAGATAGGTCTTAGTTGTGGAAAAGTGTAACTGAAAAACAAAGCCTCCATTGTGGCACATCCTGAATGCAATGATGGAAAAGCACCAAAGATGACAGAAGAATTTGAAAAACCTGAAGTATACAAATTTATACCCAAAAGTTTATCTATTCTTGCCAAACCACCAGGGGACCCTTTCATAGAATAGTTTGGAATAGAATCTGGATATAAGTCATTATACCATGGTGGTGCTGCTGGATACAAATTTTGAATGATAACACCAAACAAATTCATATAACCAAAGGCAAAAGCATAACTTCTAAGGATCTTTGGAGGACCAAACAAAAACAAAATTATTGCAACAACAAAAGGGGCACCAAAATGGAAAAGACCATAAGGAATCCATGCAAGAATGTCTAGTGCCATGTTTTGGGAGTTTGATAAAATAGCTGATAAATCATCACCATACAAAATTGTTTCTACAGCAGGCAATATGTTGACACTAATAGGAAATCTGCTACTAGCTGAAAAGGTACTACTGGTGAAATATAAGGATAACCATGTAAATATAGGTAGTGCATTGAAAAAAAATTGTCCAGTTATCGGTAGCAAGCATAGAATTGCAAAAACTAAGACAACAATGATCTTGGCTAAAATGGAAGCAGGGTTTGTTACTAAAACAAATGAAACTACTGTAGACATAAGCAAGTAGTTGACAATTTGTTTCAATTCCCATCTGTGTGTTTTTATTTTGTAAAGAGAAAGATTGATATCAAAAGATGAGGTTAAAGAACCAACTTTAGCATCAGATGGTCTGTTTTTTGTGAAAGCATATTTTACTTTGTTTATAAATGACATCTTGCAACAAATCAATAAATAAATATTATCAGAATATTAATTATATAATAAAATAAAAATTTAAATTATTATTTATAAGATGATATGTTTTAGTTTTTTAAAGAAAAAAATTGTTACTTTGGAGGTTGTAGATTAATGATTTCTCGTTAATTGATTTCAAGATCATCAAATTGTAAAAAAATATATATATCAGAAATGTCAACAAGGAAACAAGAGAAAAAAAAAATATATATATATTTTATATGATTTTTTTTTTTTTCTCCTTTCTTAGTGATCCGAAGAAAAAAAAAAAAAACCAGT